>JAKUCM010003181.1:0-23920 GCA_023374145.1 Lepidium sativum
GAGTAAATGATGATTATACACACATACTATATTTACGGACGAAATCATGCAGTAGCTTTTAGAGTAGATAACTGTAGTTTTTGCATCTTTGACTTGTTGTATAAGTAACCTTTAGGCTTTAGCTTAGCCGACATGTAAAAACTCAAGTCTATAAAACTTATTTGTTATATGAATGTAAATATTCATTGTTATAAAAAGTCACATACTCAGCATTTTATTTAATTATAGCGCATGTCAAAAGGAGCTCGATATCTACGTTTTTTAAGTTACAAAGCCTGAAAGTCCACTTTTGGTGCATCACTCATAAATAAGACAAAGATTTAAAGGTGTCAAATGGGTAATTCATTGGGTTTCGCTGGAATTAAGATGCAAAATGGTGGAATTGTGATCATAGTAATCATAAAACATATAAAGTAGAAACAACTAGCTTTCAGTTTAGTGACAAATGATAAGTCTATTAAAGGCATGTGTATTTACATAACTAGAAATCGAGTCATACTGTTTATATTATATAGAAACTTGACTATTGGGCCGACTAGTTATGATTCAGTATTAACGAAAAAAAAATAGAAATGGTACGGTCAAAACATGGTTTCGGATCTAAAGGTAAATTAGAGCTAAAGGTCTGATCATGTATTGGTTAGCAAAAAAACGAAACATATAAATTGTATCTTCACTATGTTTTTTTGTCAACATTGGGCCACAAGTGGCCGACCCATTAGCCAAGTTCTTACAAATGCAAGTGGGGGGACTCGATCCCAAAATGTGCAAACGCGCATGTCTCTTGTAGACTTACTACCTGCCACTAGGCTAAATGTCACTTGCTATTTTTACTATGTTTGAATTATTCGAATTATTAATATTGAGTTGACAAAAAAACTCGGATTATTAAAAATATAAAATGGAATTATGATATTTTTTAAGAACTTAGAGCATCTGCATTGGTGAATCCCCTATGGGGTTCACAGAAAAAAAAAATTTAAAACGCGGAGCCAATCACGGGCTGCCACGTGGCGAACCTGTGCCTTACAGACTCTTAATTAAGAGCCGGGCTGCCACGTGACAGCCCCGTGATTGGCTCCGCATTTTGCAATTTTTTTTTTTTCCACTAAGAACCCCAATGCTACCCTTATAATCATAGTAATTGTAGAACACAGAACTTGCATTACTTACGTCAAAACTAACAGTGTCGTCTCGACAACTGCATGCAAATAGACGACATTTCACTTTCTTTTCTTCTTTTGGTCTGTGACAACATTTGACATTTGATGCCACAAATCAACAAAATAATAAAAGCCAATATATAGAAATATTTATATTTTCCTTGAATAAGAGAAAATTAGATTGGCAGAAAGATCGATCAACCATGAAAAACCACACCATTTTTCTTTTTAAAAATACAAATACGACTGCACCGAATTTTTCTGACACCTGCAAAACCTTTTTTCCTAAATAATATTATCAATTTATTTCATTAAAACATATTTCTTCTATTACAAAACAATTGTGGGAATTTGTAAAGTAGTATATTTTAATTAAAAAATGTCAATAAAATATCAAAATTTCACGAAAATGCCCAAATAATATCCAACTACAAATTTGCTAATTAATATTTTAATTTAATTAGTAAATTACTAAATGTACTTAAAGCCATTAATTCGTATTATTAAAGATCGAATACCCATCTATATTGATCCCTCTGGTTTTTTTATACTTAATGTTTTAGATATTTCACATATATTAAAAAATTATTAATTGTTTTATTTTTCTTAAGTAAAATATAGTTTATCATAAATCATAAATCAATTTGTAGATTTTTTTTTTTAACGGCAAATTATATTGGGTCACAACTGGCCGGTCCAATAGCCAAATTCCTACATAATGTAGGCAGAGGGACTCGATCCATGGTTGTACAAATGAGCTGCTTTATGTGGACTTACCACTAGGCTAAGAGCCATCAATTTGCAGAATTTAAAGAGTCAAAAATACCCAAAATGCAATAAATTTTGCATAGAAATTTTAAAACATCAACTAAAAATAAACAAATTTTATTTTTAAAACATCAACTAATAAAAAACATATGAGTATATAACAATTTGGTTATTGGATCGGGTAGTGAAACCCTAGTCTAATTTGTCATTGATAAAAAAATAGTAAATAAATACAAAAAAAAGCAGAAGTCAAGTGAGCCAATAAAAAACAAAACTCTTAATAGTATGATTTTTACTTATTACATTGTATTTCTCCTTCGTCTTCTTTCTCTTTCAATGTCCGTTGGTAACAGACGAAAGTTTCAGACTTTCTCACACAGACACTTCCCATATCTCTTTCTCTCTCCCAAAGCCATTAAAACAGAAGTGACAGTGATGATATGAGCTAAACAAAAAGGAGGATCCTTTATCATTTACCCTCATGAATCCTCCCACCAACGAATTAGCTCCGCCGTCTCAACCTAATCGCCTATCAACTTCATGTGATCTCCACCCAGATGAGCAATTCTCCGGCTTTTGTCCTTCCTGTCTCTGTGACCGTCTCTCCGTCTTAGACCACACCGGTGCTCCACCACTTCCGTCTTCTTCTTCTTATTCTTCCCGGAAAGCTCCCACCATCTCCACCGCTTCGTTGAAAGCTCTCTTCAAGCCTACTTCTAGTGGTATCCACAATAAAAACACAAACGGTCGAGTCCGACACGGTTTCTTCCCGGAGCTCCGTCGTACAAAGTCGTTTTCAGCGAAAAACACCGAGGGATTCTCTGGTAGAGTTGAGCCGCAACGTCGGTCTTGTGACGTTAGACTTCGTGAAGAACATCGAAACCTTCCGATCAAAGAAGTTGCCACCGGAGGTAAGATCGAGGACGAGGCTAGACGGTCTAGCGTGAGCGAGACAGTTTTAGAGATAACTGAAGAAGCTGAAACTGAGACAGTGAATAATTCCGGCGAGATTAGAGAGGAAAAAAGCTGCGAAGTTGTTGAGGAAGAAGAGAACTTGAAGCCAATGAAGGATTACATGGATCTCTACCCACAGACAAAGAAACCTTCAGTGAAAGATTTCGCCGGGAGTTTCTTCTCCGCAGCCTCTGTTTTCAGTAAGAAGCTTCAGAAATGGAGGCAGAAGCAGAAGACAAAAAAGCCGAGAAACAATGGCGACGGCGGAGGACGGCCACAGTCTGAAATTGGATTTGGCCGGAGATCTACTGAAACCAATCCTAGATTCTCTCTTGACGCCGGGAGATTTTCCGTTGATATTGGTCGGATTTCGTTGGACGATGGTCGATACTCTATCGACGAGCCAAGAGCGTCGTGGGATGGACATTTAATCGGCAAGGCAACGACGGCTAGGGTTCCTCCGCCGCCCTCAATGCTTTCAGTTGTGGAAAATGCACCATTGCATCGATCAGACATGCAAATTCCGGTTGATGAACCATCGTCTCCGTCAACTAATCTGATTAACGGTGAATCCGAGCCGATTATCATCATCCCAGGAGGATCGAATCAAACTCGAGACTACTACACTGAACCTCCGTCGTCAAGGAGACGGAAGAGCATCGATAGATCAAATTCCATAAGAAAAACCGTTACATCGGAGCTTGACGATGTTAAATCCGTGTCGAATTCGAAGGTTTCTCCGGCGACAACAATAGATACAAACTCCATGCAAACAATGGAAGACAAAGAGAATCAAATTGGTGATAAGAAATCGAGACGGTGGGGAAAATGGAGCATTCTAGGATTTATATACAGGAAAGGTGTTCACAAGGACGATGAAGAAGAAGATAGGTATAGTAGATCGAATAGCACCGGAATGGTTGAGAGGTCTTTATCAGAATCCTGGCCGGAGCTAAGGAACGGAGACGGAGGAGGACCAAAGATGAGGAGGAGTAACAGCAATGTGAGCTGGAGGAGCTCCGGTGGAGGATCGACGAGGAATAAGAGTTGGAGACAATCACCTAAGGATGGAGAAAACGGAATGCTGAGATTTTATTTGACTCCGATGAGAAGTAGCTGGAGAACTAGCGGTGGTGGCGGCGGAGGCGGTGGTGGTGGGTGGGAGAAGACGGCGGCTAGGGCTAATAGTCACGGCCACTCTATAGCGAGAAGGGTCATGAGGCTGTATTGACTATATTGTCCCTCTTCATTTTAATTATTGGGTTGATCGGGAGGTTTGGGCTTGGGCCTTGGGCTTACAGTACTTTTCGGTTATGTAGTTAATTATCTTTTCTCAAAATTGGTTATCTACTTAACCGTTATAAACCTTATTAAACCGGACCGAGTTAGAAGACCGGATCGTTTTCAACTTCTAAGTTCAAACCTACTAAACAAACAGTCTCGCTTTTGGGTTGTGCTTTGGCTCCGCCGTCGTCTTCCACCATGTTGTCCGACTTAATCATAAGCTGGGTTCGAAAAAAGCTGAATCGAATTCGAGAATGCAAGTGCGAAGAAGAAGAAGAAACAGATCCTGAAAGCTAAGGGTATTGTAAAAATTGGATCTTTGGTGATGCTTTGTAACTGTTTGACGAAATGTCTGAGAGAGAAGTTGCTCCTGAGGTTTACGTTGTTAGAAGAGAGATATCGAGGCTCGAAATGTTGAAAAGGTTGAGGTAAGTCAACACTGTCATCTTTGTATAACTGTCTTGTTCTCTTGGTTTCTCGAACTTAGCATAGAAAATCAAGCTGCTTTAGTAGTGATCCTCCTCTTTCAATTTCAGCATACTAGCTAAATCTGATTGTGAGACCGTTCTCTGTATCTTTATTTTCAAGATTGCGTAGATAAAGAATTCTGCTTTACACATACGAAAGCATATAGATGACACAATTTGGTCTTGGTGATTAGAGTGACCATCACTGAGATCTGTCATTAAACAATGCAAAAGCAAATGTAGAAGTAGCTTGACATATCAAACCCAAGTGTTAAGTTTCAAACTTGGGTCTATTAATCAAGTTATATGACCCTTTACTGCCTCTTTCTCTTCTAAATGAGCAACTTTTGTTTTCTTCTCTTTTTATCAGTTTATTGTGTTTAATCCTGCAGGTTCTTTGAAAGCTTGCATTGGAGTCTTAAAGCCATGGACTCATCACTACTATTCTAGCTGCAATCAGAGAATACAACTCGAGTTTTATTCAGTACAGGATCTCTACACAATGCTTTCTATGTGTTCTTATGTGTCATCTTTTCATGTAGTAATGTGCTCAAATAGTTCCCTAATGCGACTGTGGTGAGTGACAAAGCTGAGCAGAGACTTCCATAGCGTCAGGGGCTTGATCATAGAAGAACTCAAGCTGGCCTATAAAAGCGAAAACCTCTGCACAACCGACGAAAAAGTACTGTGGAACTTGCCAGAAAATCCTCATTGGGACAGTCTCTACATCGTATAGATTGTGAGTACAAACATAGTTTAATCTCACGACCTCGAGGATTCCTGCTGAGACCATAGCTAAGATAGAGATTACAAGTCCAATTCCCATCCGTGAAGCTGCGTGAAGCCACGTTCGTGACCAGTGTATTTCCTGGCGAAGGGAACTATTACCTGGTCGTAGACAGGTGTCCAAAAGAGAACACTAAGTGTGTCGAATAAGGAGAGGGATGCAGAAGGGATTGTGAAGTGAGGTCCTATGTGTTGTTCCATTGTGTTGCCTTGTAGGACAAATACTGTGCTCATTTGGCTATAAACTGAAGCAAAGACAATCCCTGTTGCCCAAACTGGTAAGAGACGGATCAGTGCTTTGAGCTCTTCAACTTGTGTCACTGAACATAGCTTCCATGACGATTTAGCTGTTTCTTTTTTTGTCAGTCTCTGTCTCCACTGCTGCTTTATCAAAGAACCTGCAATGGTTTCAGATTGGACATTAACCACTTTAGCCATTAGACCTACTTGCAATGGTAATGAGACTTAGTGGCTTACGTTAGTATATTAGTATGTTCAAGCTTGCGGCTTCCTTGGATATTGCTTTCGGCGTATTGGTTCTCATAGAGAAGAGATTCATCTTCAGGGACTTTCACTGTAGATTTTCAGAAAGCAGCCACAATGACTTGAAGCATTCTCGTAAGTGGACTTCCTCCTGGTTTCTGAAGCCTGTAGAATTTGCTTCCAGCGAAGAAAAACACAACGGCTATAGCCATGGCAACAGTAGGAAGACCTAAACCCCAACCCCAACCAACATTCATCTGAATCCAAACTAAAACAGAAGAAGCAATCATTGCACCAACATTGATCACAAAGTAAAACCAGTTGAAGAAAGCTTTTAGACTCTTTCTCTTCTTCATCTGTATCATCAAACTGATCAGCACCAATAGAAGAAACACAAGGCTTGGTCCCTCCAGTACCAAGTGCGATCAAGTAAAGAGCTACGAATGGTTTGAGCCGTGGTTGCATGACATATTTCTCCATTGCAAGTTGGTGATAGAGCAGGAACCGAAGCAGATAACGTCAATAATGTCATTCCCTACAAAACAAAACAGAACAAACAGTTTCAGAATTCTGTGATATGTAGAACAAGTATTGTTTTAATGGTTTAGATGTTTACAGAAATGTAGAAGACGACGAAGGAAACAAAACTGGATATAAAGATAACTTCTTTGCCAAGTAAAAAATGTATGCACTGATATTCTACGACTACAGAGAAATTTATGGATCTGAATATGAGTAAGTAAAGAATGTTTTAATAAATTTAAATATTAAAATGTATTTATATTGATGAATTTTTTTTTTTGTCAACGAAAGATTAATTGGACCAAAACTGGCCGGCCCAATAGCCAAATTCCTACATAATATAGGCGGGGGAACTCGATTCCTAGTTGTGCAAATGAGTTGTCTCAAATGGATTTACCGCCTGCAATTAAACTAAGAACCATTTGGTTTATATTGATGAATTAGTCAACTAGTTTCAACACTTGAAGAAAAGAAAAGAAAAAGCATCGCAATCAAATGTAGGTTGACTAACTTTAAATTCCGACCAGCTTATTAGTTTGGTTATGGCTTCCCAACAAATATAATTACATTCTGTTAGATTTTATCCTTTAATAACACTTCTTGATAGCTATTTCTCAACCCATTTTTACCATATTTTCTTTGGAAACATAAGGCTTATAGTTTTCATTATAACAATGTTTTTGCATAAGTACTTAACTGTATTTAGAACTTAGGTAGTATATTTCCTTTGTTCCAAATCTTTTTCGCTTGTCACTAGCTATCAATGTGCTAACAATTTTATTTAGATCGATGTGTATTCCAAGTTCTAGTAGGATTTTATTTATACGATTAAAAATGATAGAATTGGCTTTCGTAGCATTATAGGCTTCCAACTCAAAACCAATTAGCAATTAGTGGATTGGCCCAAGTCTCATATATACTATAGAGTTAATTCCCTATTCGTAGCGATATCGGACATTCTCACACTCCCCCTAGAGACAATGGTCCGTCTAGCCATTAGTCTCGACAATTCAATTTCTAGTAAGATTAATCGGGACTCTTTTTGGGCTGGATCAATTCTGGTGGGACAATATGAGTACATACTCTAATACCATGTATGATTATGGGCTTCTAACTCAAAACTAATTGACAATGAGTAGATTGGTCCAACTCTTATATATACTAGGGTTAATTTTCTATTCTTAGTGATGTATGATATTCTCACAGCTTTTTTATCCATAAAATCAAATATTTTCATTATATTTGATTTATTCAAAATATATGTATTTTCCTATAAAAATAATATATATACATTTTTATATACGTAGTGATAGAGTAAGTTTAAAGACATAACCAGACTAATTTGTTAATTATTTGGAAGATATGGAAATTGAAAATTGAAATATTAAAACAAGACATTGAGAAGAAGATTGAAAACAAAACACAAAGATGTTACCAACCTACACTTAGGTTCCAACCCACAAGCAGAAGAAACATATACTTTCTCTTTAAGCTTTCACCAAACTGACGAGACACAAGAACCCAACATTTACATGTATAGAAGCCAATGATCATGAATCATTTTCAAATATCACAACACACAAAGAGAAAAACTTAGCTACAATTAAAGACAAAAAGAAGCAATTATAATGGAACTTTCAATCCGAATTTTGGTTCTTTTAGCATTGCTCGTCTTTCCGACAATCGTTGACGGTGCAATCCGCAAGTACACATTCAACGTAAGTCTTCATCGATCTTATCAAATTTTTACATAATGTAGGCGGAGGGAGTCGATCCCAAGTTGTGCAAATGAGCTATCTTAAGTGGACTTACCACCGGCCACTAGACTAAGAATCATTTGTTCTTTGGATTTGGTTTGAAATTATTATTAATTAGTTTGGGATTTGTCCTAGACCTCCGGGTTAACAAATTTACTTAAACGTAATTATGTAAAAATATTTCAGGTGGTAACGAAGCAAGTAACACGACTTTGTTCAACGAAACAAATCGTTACCGTTAATGGTAAATTTCCAGGACCCACAATCTACGCAAATGAAGACGACACAATTCTTGTCAATGTCATTAACAACGTCAAGTATAACGTCTCTATCCATTGGTGAGAATGCATATTAATATATGTTTTAAACTTAAACCGGAAATGGAAACATTTTGTAAATTTTGAATTGATTTTTGTCGGTTTATAGGCATGGAATAAGACAATTAAGAACCGGTTGGGCTGATGGACCGGCTTACATAACCCAATGTCCAATTAAACCGGGTCACAACTACGTATACAATTTCACGGTCACCGGACAACGTGGCACGTTATGGTGGCACGCACATGTTCTTTGGCTCCGATCTACGGTTCATGGTGCTATCGTGATCTTGCCTAAACCGGGTCTACCTTACCCATTCCCTAAACCACATAGAGAAGAAGTCATTATACTAGGTATGATCAAATGCTAAAAAGAAATGATTATTGATAAGCCTTCAGAATTTTTAAAACAAATTCGGTTAATGATTTGGAAATCCCGGTTTAATTTCTTATAGGTGAGTGGTGGAAATCCGATACCGAATCGGTTATTAATGAAGCATTAAAATCCGGTTTAGCACCAAATGTCTCAGATGCTCATGTGATTAACGGTCATCCCGGCCTCGTCCCTAATTGCCCATCGCAAGGTAATTAATTCATTCTACAAAAATAATTTAAATTTGATACTTAGCTTATATGTATAATATAAAATTCTATATAAAGTATTCAAAATATGGTCGTTTGCTGTTTGCTGGTTGCTCGCGACCATCGACAGCGACCAAAACATGTTCGTTTCATGGTTGCTGGTTCAGCGATCGATCGTAACGACCAGTCGCCAGCGATTACAGTTTTTGATCGCTGTTTTATTTAGTGATATATGGTGACTAGAATATAAAATTACTAATTTAACTTCAGCGACTGTCAAACAAACAAAAAATATTTTTGTGATCGCGGTTGCTGGTTGTGGTCGCCAGCAACCAGCAAACGAACAACACCTATATATTATTTTATTTTCTTGTTCATATATCTAATATATAATATTTTTGTATATTTTAAGGTAATTTTAAATTAGCTGTAGAAAGTGGAAAAACATACATGTTACGGCTAATAAACGCAGCATTAAACGAAGAACTCTTCTTCAAAATCGCCGGCCACCGTTTCACCGTCGTGGAAGTCGACGCCGTTTACGTCAAGCCTTTCAATACTGATACAATTCTTATCGCTCCTGGTCAAACCACCACCGCTTTAGTCTCCGCCGCTCGTCCCTCCGGTAAATACCTAATCGCCGCCGCTCCTTTTCAAGACTCCGCTGTTGTTGCCGTCGATAATCGCACGGCCACCGCAACCGTTCATTATTCCGGTACACTTTCCGGTTCAACCATTAAAACAACTTCACCACCACCTCAAAATGCCACTTCCGTGGCAAACACGTTTGTGAATTCTCTTCGAAGTCTGAATTCAAAGACATATCCAGCAAAAGTTCCGATCAGTGTTGATCATGATTTGTTATTCACCGTTGGATTAGGAATCAACCGTTGTCATAGTTGTAAAGCTGGGAACTTGACACGTGTCGTTGCAGCAATAAACAACATTACATTCAAGATGCCTACAACGGCTTTGCTTCAAGCACATTACTTCAACTTAACCGGAATCTACACAACTGATTTTCCTGGTAAACCACACCGGTTTTACGATTTTACCGGAAAACCACCTTCGAATTTAGCAACAATGAAGGCTACAAAACTTTACAAGCTCCCATACAATTCTACTGTGCAAGTTGTTTTGCAAGATACTGGAAATGTAGCACCGGAAAATCATCCAATTCATCTCCATGGATTTAATTTTTTTGTGGTTGGTTTTGGATCTGGAAATTACAACTCCAAGAAGGATTCTAAAAAATTTAACCTTGTTGATCCAGTGGAGAGGAACACCGTCGGTGTACCTTCCGGTGGTTGGGCAGCCATCAGATTTCGAGCCGATAATCCAGGTATTTTGTAACTCGACCTAATAAGGTTACGAGTTTACACAATATATCGAATTTTATCAATCTAATTGAAGTATTTTACATAAATGTGAATGCAGGAGTTTGGTTTATGCATTGCCATTTAGAGGTACACACAACATGGGGATTAAAAATGGCTTTCTTGGTGGAGAATGGTAAAGGCCCAAATCAATCAATTCTTCCTCCTCCTAAAGATCTTCCCAAATGTTGATAGCTCCAATAATTTTTGTTCAATCAATCAATTCTTTTTCTTGAAATTTTATTTTTTATATTTGACATGTGTTTGCTCAAGCAAATTTGTCAATAAAGTCACTGTATGATTGTTGTTACACTTTAATGAAAAGTTAAAATGGAGCATTCTTTTAGCTAATACTCTACTAAACATTTTAATAATTACATTAATTATTTGCATATTTAATCGAGTAACAAAATAAGTTTAACGTGTCTACTTATGATACGAATTCAGAATTCGTCGGTGGTTGAAATTGAGAAAGTAGGTGAAATGTCACGTTGTAAGAAAACTGAAAAACAAAAATTAATTGAAATAATAAAAGACGAAGAAAATGAAATAGAATGAAGGAAGAGTAATAAATTTGAGAGAAATATACTAAAAATAGTAAGAGAATCTTTCTAAAATTAGGATGCAAAGAAGAAGTCACAGTCTGTGAAACAGAAACTACATGCATGTGTTTACCTTCAATTTTGTATTGGATTCCTTTTCTTGTCTCTACCATTTTTGTTGTTCCTCATCTATTATTATAGTGTAATATCTAATTAGCAAAAATATATGAAAACTCTTAAATGAAATTTTTTAAAATGATATTTAATCTAAAACCAAAAAAATATATATATTTTTTTTGTTAAAGGGTCTATTTTATTAAGAAACAGGAAGAGGTAAATTATGGATTTACACGACAAACAATGAAATACAAAATGTGAACAAAAAGATAAGAATACATATAAAGATATTAAGAAGTCGAGTTTTAAACTTGATGAGAAACGAACTTTAGTTAGTGAAAGAAACCTAAAGTAGAAAACAAACGAGGCAAAAAAGCATAAGAAATACTTTTAATCAAATTGTTAATACCTAAAGAAAATTGATCAAGAAAGTCATATTGTCTTTGTATAATATTGTTTGGAATTTAAGGGAATTTGAGTTAATGTTAGATAAAAAAATAGTTATATAACTCTTTTATTTGATTTAATAATAAGTGGATGGGAAGTTGGTTGTGTAGAATAGATATCATTAAGAGATATTCAAGTTGACAACTATTCTTTTTGTAAATTTTGAATACAAAATGTTTAGAAATTAATATATACTAAGTAGTATGTTAAACTCACTTCTACTATTGCAGGGGTAGGAGTTCGATCTTTGGTGCCTTGAGAATTTGTAAAGTAATAACACTACTAAACTATATGTACTCGGCGTTAGATATCCTAGATATTTTTTATAATGATTATAAATTAATAATGAAATATTTCGACTATTGGTAATAATAATTGGTTGCAATGCTTTATGCTTTTATGAAAATTTAATTGGCTAGAAGTGGAGCTGTGGTACCGTCCACATGAGATTGTAAAACATTAATTTATGAACCTTTTAACGATATGAAAGCACCCTACTCATACTTTATTGATATGAAACAATAATATTTTTTATTTGTCCAATTCATAATATAATCTAACGTTTAAATCATGCGTCGTAATGACAAAATAACCTACTTCATTTGATTCGCATCATTTCATTAGATAACAAAGGAATCTTGAAATTTATAATGACAAAAGTAATTTACTTAATAAATCATGCATTGTCATATTTAAATAATTACTACAGTTATTATTTTTATTTTTATTGTCAACAACATGAATATAAAACCAGTGCCTAAAACATCGGTTCTATAACCCGAAAATCATAAAACAGACATCCGACTTATCCTAACAAGAATATCTGTCTTAAAATTTTAAGATTTAGGGATAACGGACAAGGAGCAAAAGAACTTGGGAATTTAAATTATATTCAAAAAAACATATAATTAAATAACATATGTAAAAATATTAGATACTTGCATTTTTCAACAGTATTTTTTTTTGTAATCTGGATGGTTCACCCTTAAATAGTAAAAAAGGTTCAAACTTAGATATTATCGTCGTTCTAAGTTTTTTTTGCTATACTATTATACCACTAATGTGTTGCTTTTTTTATCAATTAGGTTTGCTTGGACATAAACACTAATTGACCTTTAATCTTTATTTCTACAAACTTTTTTTCGTTAAACTATTTCTACAAGCTTACAAAACACAGATACTTAGGTCTTGTTCGTTTGCTGGTCGCTGGTGACTGCGATCAGCGACTGCGACCAAAAAAATTATGTTTTGTTCGTTTGACAGTCGCTGCGACCAGTCGCTGCGATCAGTCGCTATGTTGTTCGTTTAGTGGTCGCGCGACCAGCGACTGATCGCTGGTTTTTTTTGTAAATTTACTAAAAAATAAGAATAAATTAGTAATTTTGAATTTTAGTCGCCGCAAATCGCTATTTTAAACAGCAATCAAAAATTGCAATCGCTGGTCGCTGCGACCGGTCGCTGAACTAGCGACTACAAAACGAACATGTTTTGGTCGCGGTCGCCAGCGACCAACAAACGAACACGACCTTAATTTTAAAATGTGGAATATTCCAACATGTCTTTGTATATTTGTTTAATATGGGAGTCTGTATGTGAACTAAAATTTAAACATTGAAAGAGTTTTTTCGTGTTGACAAAAAATAAGCTCATTAGTTAAATATTTCTATATTAAAAAAACAAATTATGAGCCGGCCAAACAATTGAACAGTCGTTTTCTTGTCTTTTTCATCTGATTGGTTACACCTTCTTTGTCATAATTTGTTATATTTTCATTCATATATCGACACGTGCATTAGTTAGTCTTAATCCCATATCAATTTTATATGATATTATCCAATAGATAACGTTTTTATCTGCCCTAAGTTTCATGTTTCTATTGGTCGGTTTAAACTGTAATTGTGGTACTATAAATTAAATTAAAATACTAATGATTTGACCTAGGAAAAACAATATATATTCGCCCATAGAAAGTTATATCTCACTCGTTCTCGAATTGATTTAAATCGTTATCTTGAGATTTTTCTGTTTTAGTTTTTTTGTTTTGTTTTTTGGTTCTACATTTGTTTTATTAGTTCTTTTTAATCGGCCAATGTTTCAAAAGATAAAATGTTTTTCCATCGGTTTTTTGTATGTATTTTATTTTATTATGATGTATTTGTACTATGTTAAATTTTAAAAAGACAAAGATTAACAATTTCATATTAAATTTTGTTTGCAAATGACATCTAGCTTAATAACAGATGATAAGTACATTTAAAACAGCGCATTTGCATAACCCGAGATCAAGTACTCTTGTTTACATTATGTAAGAATTTGGCTATTAGACCGGTCAGTTGTGACTCAATATAATCTGATGTTGACAAAAAAAAAATATACTGAAATCTTGATTTTTAAAAAAAATTCTCTCAATTTTTAAATGACTTTTTTATACCTTTTTCTTTTTTTTTATATACTTTTTCATTCATGAATTATTCCTATGATCATCACGTGAATTATAGAAAATAAAAAGCAAAATCCACTTTTGTTGTTGTTTGGTTTACGACCAAAGAGATCAACTTTACATTCTGTTTATTTTCTCAATGTAATAATTTTTCTTGAGAAATTTCTAAAAGAGAAAAAAAAAGTCGTTTCTTTTCTTTCCTCTGTTACTCCAAAACAAAAGCCATTGATTCTCTTCTTCACTCTCTTCATCTTCTTCACTCTCTTCATCTTCTCAAAATTTCACTAAGAAAGTAAAAACGAGAGGAGAAGCTAGCTATGTCGTCGATGATGAACACAAACTGGATTTTCCAAGCAGCCACGTGGACGGTGGAAGAGAACAAAAGATTCGAGAAAGCTTTAGCCTTTCATGACGACAAAGACAATCCAGAGACTTGGTTCAAAATCGCTGCTTCAATCCCCGGAAAAACTGTAGCTGACGTCATTAAACGATACAAAGAGTTAGAAGATGACGTCAGCGATATTGAAGCTGGACTTATCCCCATTCCGGGCTACGGTGGCGATGCTTCCTCCGGCGATTACTTCTCTAGTTACGGTTATGTTGTTGGAGGAAAGAGAAGTTCTCCGGCGATGAATGATTGCTTTAGGTCTCTGACGCCGGAAAAAGAGAGGAAGAAAGGAGTTCCTTGGACTGAGGAAGAACACCGGTAATTACCATATATATATATATTTTTTAATATTTTAAAGATTTTTTTTTTTTTGTTAACGGCAGCACAACTGGCCGACCCAATAGCCTAATTCCTACATAATGTAAGCAGAGAAACTCGATACCTGGTTGTGCAAATGAGCTGACTTAAGTAGACTTATCGTCAGCCAATAGACTAAGAGCTATTTGCAATATTTTAAAAGTTTATTCTCAAGAAATGTCAAAATTACTATATAAATTTTTAGTTTAGTAAGTGAAAGCGATTAATACTAAATTTGTAAGAAAAGTTTCTAATTAAACCTAACATTTTTCTTTTTCTTTTTGTAATAGTTTTCTAGCTAAACCTTGTGGTAAATTCCTCTATTTTATAATTAGTTACTTAAAATTATTTTGTTCAACTCCTTTGTTTTATATAAAGTTATTAAACTATAATATTTTTTTAATAAAAATATTTTAGACGATTAAATGAATGTTTTGATCAAATGGTTAAATTCACTTATGCTGATTTTCTTATTAGATTTCGATGCCAGATAATTGTATAATTTCCGCGATTTCTGGTGTGGAAATTATAATCCGAATATTGTTAATCATACTGATAAAAATAAATATCTTAAGTGAAATGAACTAACTTTTTTTTTGTGATCAGACGATTTCTAATGGGATTGAAGAAATATGGAAAAGGAGATTGGAGAAACATAGCAAAAAAGTTTGTAACGACAAGAACACCGACACAAGTCGCTTCTCACGCTCAAAAGTATTTCATTCGACAGCTCACTGATTGTAAAGACAAAAGACGATCCAGCATTCACGATATAACCACCGTTAATATCTCTGACGCAGACGCAGACGCAAACGCCTTGACCGCAGCCGCAACTCCTTCCAATTCGTTTGAAGTTTTCCTCCAACCAAATCCTCGTCACAGTTTCGCGTTTGCGCCTGCGTCGAATTGTTATAATGCGTTTCCACAGTGGAGTTAAATCACTTAGAAATTCTAGAGTTTGTCCCATAAGTTATGTATTATATGCACATATAAAATTTCAGGATTGTTGTATAATATTAATTTGTAAGTTGTGTGATTCTACCGTCACATATATATATTAGGTTTGGTTGGTTCTGGTGTATTTCCTATTTCAATTCTGATGAAAGAAATGTTTTACACTATATATCAATTTGATATTATTAACGGTTGGTCTCGGGTATAAGAAAATTAGAGTTTAGTCTGAATTTCCTAGTTAATTTTTTTACATAATATATTACCAGTCTTACATACGATCAATTAGCCAAGGACAGGTAACTCAGTGGTGTAGTCACTTTATAAATTCTCAAGCCACAAGGGATTAAACTTTTTACCTGCAGTCGTATGAGCGGGATTTAAAAGTTAGTATTCTAGTTGACAAAAAAATAAAAATAAAAAATAAGCTTAATTATAAAACAGACGTTCTAGCTAAGTCTAATCGAATGTCTGGTTTATAATCTTTGACGACTTTTTCCGGTTACAGTTTATACAAGTTTATAGGCGAATGTTGTATTGTTAAATTATCATATATTATAAAATGTTATACTATAATAAAGTCAACGCTAGGTGTGAGTTGATTTTCTTCCCGACAACTTAGGATTAGTTCGAATCAGCATCTAATTGTTTTTTATCGTTCAAATAAGAATAAACTGGCAATAGTACCTGTGACTATTAATATTATTCCCATGACTTCGCCGATCACTTAAAAGAATAATATTGTTCCATCTTTTTGTGGTTCAATTTCCTTCAATTATTACAGGATAAATTTGTGATTTTTGAAAATTATTTTTTTATATTACACATATTTATTGAAAATATTAAGCAGTTATATAGATGTAAATATTTGCAAGTGACATTTAATCTAATAGCAGATGGTAAATTCACAAGAAACATGCGCACTTGCACATCCTGGGATCGAGTCCCCCACTTGCACATCCAATGTTGACAAAAAAAAAAAATATTTTTGAATTCATTGTTAAATGTTAATATTGTAGCTTTATCTTTATGCTACTTTATATTGTTTAACAAAAATTTCCACTGATCAAAATTTTTTTTTTGACAATATTACATGAAGGAAACGTAAATTCCAGAAAGTCAATTAAAATGTCATTGTGAACTTCTTGAACTTTCTTAATATACTTACTAATCAAGAAACAGTATTTAAAACTCATAAGTCTTAAGCCAACAAAAAAGACTAGACATAATACAAAACTAAACAAAAGGAAATAAATAAGGTTGATTTGTTAAAGCCAAAGGAGAATAATTGTTTACGGCCCAATAGTGGCCAATAACAGCCCTTAAAATCGTGAGTCATACAACAATAATGAAATCCGTATCCAATAGGATTTCCATCGCCATAAAAAAGGATAAAAAAACCAAGTACACTTTTTTTTGCTTTTTTTGTTTTAGTTCAGAAATTTCTCAATTCTATGAGAGAAATTTAAACTATATTTTAAAAGTAATGCAGCTTATAAGTAAATTTTTATATTTGGATAGTGGAAAATATAAACCTAATTAAGAAAATGTATTTTAGTTTTGTATAGTTGTATAATCGAATTTACAAACTTTTTAAAGTTTTTAGTCAGTTCTTTACTACTTTTTTTTTGTTAATATCAATATTATATAAGTATAAAGGTGCACAATGAGAATTGTTTACAATCAACTATAGTTTATCTCTATTGCAAATCTGGCGAGAACATCAGCTTTATAATTGAGATTACATGGAATTACTGTAAGCAAAAAAAACTAGAATAGATAATGTAACCGTCTAGTAGGGGATAAAAGCTGGCAAGTCCCCCGACTTAGCGAAAACTTCCAACACCGTCTCACAATCAGTCAACAGTGATTCTATGACCCAAAGAACAGCTTCGACCTCTGCATGCAGTGCTGACAAGTTGCGATTGACACATCGAGCATCCGAGCAAACACCCTCTACCAAATTTGGAAAACCGAACCATCCTAACCCCGATTTTAAGTCCGTAATCTTCCGATTTACTACTTGAATATAAATTTTTATCAAATATATTTTGTTTTTCCGATATTAAAAAATAGTAAACGGTGAAAAAACAATTTTGACTTTATTCAAATCGGTGTCAAATGGACCAATTTTATAAATTTAAGAGAAAAGGGAACATAATGTGGATCCAGCAGCAAAAGAGATTGTAGCTCCATCTTTAGATGAATCGTTATGAATGTCACCATGCACTAAGACCAAAAGTGATTAATCTGTTTATCAATTATACAAAAAAAAACTCAGAAACAAACAAAAAAATCATAAAAACAAGAAAGGGTAATATTGTAAATTCTGCTTCCAACAGTTGTTGTCGGGAGAGTATAACTACGAAAACAACTAATCGAACAAGACATGTTCTTTGTACCAACTTATGTTTCTCTAGCCAGTTTCAAGGGTAGTTTCGTCATTTTCATTTACCAATCTCCATCAGATATGACGTGGCTTTTGTATCGGATGATTCGTTTTTAGTTATAACCTCCGAAAATAATTTGGCTCTTAACAATTAATTATAGTGTACCTGATTATGCTTTTAAATAATTAGCATGTTGTGTGGCTCACAATTATGCATGTAATTTACAAATTAACACTTATATTACCAACTAGTATTTTATGGGAAATTTTATTGTATAACAATCAATAACTTCAATATAAAATATATAACAAGCGAAAAAATTTATAGAGCACTATAACAAAATTTCGACAATTTTATCTCTATGTTTGTGTTAGAATAGATTGCTAATAATATTATTATCACGTGTTTATGTGTTTATTTATGTTGTATGTATTTTTAAAATTTGTTATAATATTTTTATAATTATCGGCGTAAAGACATCTGAATCTCTTCTTATTTATCCTAATTATCGCAAATGGCTTTTACTCTAGTGGCCAGCGGTAAGTCTATTTAAGGCAGCTCATTTGCACAATCAGGGATCGAGTTCCCCTGTCTACATTATGTAGGAATTTGGCTACTGGGCCGGCCAATTGTGGCCTAATTAATCTATCGTTGACAAAAAAAACAGAATATTATCAATTTATTTAATTTATTATCATATATAACTAACATTATACTCTTAACTATATGAATATTGTGTTAACTAAATTATTATTGTGTTAAATACATTATTCTCGTGCCGAGGACAGGTGACCTAGTGGTGTAATCACTTTACAAATCCTCAAGGCATCAGAGATCGAACGCCCTACCTGCAGTAGTAGGAGCGGGATTTAAAAAACCACTAGGCTAGTTGACAAAAAAAACAACATCATTTTCGTGTTGATTCTATCTTTTAATACCTTTTTAAAATTATTTAATATTTTAAATTTATTTCAGTTTAATTTAAAATAGTCAAAAGGGTTTTTGGTAATATATAATATTAATATCCTAATTAAAATTTATCAATGTTATATCTTTAATTTCTCAAATTTCTATTGATATTGCCTAAATTCACCCTACTTTTATTTTAAAAACATATACAACAATATTTAAACTCTCCCAAATAAAGACATGTGAAAATAAATTACGAAATCAATTTCATAAAAACAGAATTTGCAATCTAATGGCTGTCGGCTTTTAATTATAAATTATTTTTCTTGCTATATTGTTTAGTATTTGTAAAAACATTTTAATAAAAATGACAGAAAATGTGACGTAGTTTCAATAAAATACCATAGTACAAATGCCTTACGCATCTAAGAACATATCTTTGTTTATAAAAAAATTATGATTCATCTTAGACTTGATAATCTAGGTATAACCATATACATATATTATAGTATCATAGAATGAATTATACTGAAACTTTAGATCGAAATGGAGATCGATGTGACTTTTAAGCAAATTTACATTTTCATTTCGAGAACTTGAAATAATTACTTCAAATTATAAATAACATATATATATATATTGTTCCATTTTATATCAGATTATACACACATGTGCTTGAGTTATAGATTATACATGGACTAATAACATACACATGTACTATGAACTCAATGAGTGGAAACTAGAGGTCACATGCTTGCTTGCATCTTGGGTCATTTTAATGATTAGCAACACATTAACTAATAATAAGTTGGCGTTAAATCGATACTGATTAATTAGTGAGAAAGGCATAAATTTGTACTATTCACTAAAAAATGTTAAAATGTGTTTAGTTGGGGAACAAAAAAAGTTAAAAAAACATTATTTAATTCTTACCACTAAATTCTATTCTTATCGGACGAAAAATACATTTGATCTAAATGACTGAATGTTAGCAAGTGACATTTAGTTTAGTGGCAAATGGTAAGTCCACAAGAGACATCCGTATTGGCACATCCTGGGATCGAGTCCCCCCGCTTGCATTTGCAAGAACTTGGCTAATGGACCGACCATTTGTGGCCCAATATTGACAAAAAAATGACTGAATGTTATTTATATTATTTTTTAATTTAAATTCAATTTTATAAATCGTGTCTATTCTAAATAATATTATTTAAAAAATGGATATTAGATTATAGATTAAATTTAGTCCATAAGATAAAGATTTTTATATTGATTGTAAAATCAAACTAAGAAATAGAATGAAAGGGAAGCCTCTTCTTTTATAGGGTTTATTGTTTGTATGTTTGAGAATTTAACCTAACAAAATTAAAGAAACTATCACACGAAGGCATAAAAAATGAACATGTTGCCGAATGTATAGTAAACCATTTGGTGATGAGAGAAATTTAAATCAAGTTTGTATGTTAGTGAAAGTGATTATAAATTGTCCCTACCATAATAAGAAAATGGTCAAAGCACTATGAGCTTTTTGGTAGATTTTTATTCAGATGCATTGAACATGCATCTTATTAACACACTTGACTCTTCTTCCTACCACCACTTTTTTTTTTCTTTGTTATAAATATCTAATCTAACATTTCATAGATATAATAAATTAGTAAATATGACCATTGTACAGTGAATAATCCACTAAAAAGTTGAGTATAATCAATAAATCCGAATAAAAATTGTTAAATATAATCAATAAATCAAATTCTAACGAGTTTTTTTTTCAACTTGCTTACTCATTTTTAAATCTCACTCCTATTGCTGCAGATAAGGGATTCGATCTCTAATGCCTTGAGGATTTATAAAATGATTAGGTCACCTGTTATCGGCTAGCAAAAACTAGTTATAATGATAATAGTCAAACTCTCTAGCGAATATATAACTTTTTTGCTAATCGTTAGTCCTCGATTGTTGATTTCTGTATTAATTAGTGGATTACCCATTAGGTATTTTAGAGCAATTAGTGGGTAACTTTATATCTAAAAGCTTTATAATACAACAACTAAAGTGGAAGATTGTTGCAATTTTCTCTTTTACCCAATTTTTATATTATTATTTATTTCCAAAGTTTCTTGAATTATACATGTTTTTCACAATCACATTTTACTGTTGTTTTGGATTTTTTCTTCTTCTTCTTTCGATTTTATGGTTTATATCATAAATTCAATGAATGGACGATTAGGGTTACAATTTTTGGTCATTTTAATTTGTCTGGTGCATCTTTTTTTCTCTCCACTAGACAGTAGAGAAGGCAACAATTTTCTCATACTTTAATCATATTTGTATTAATGCTTCTAAATGCTTTTATTAATTTCTTAATACCACTAATTAAAACAAGAACCATATTCCAAACTTTTAATTACTGTAACAAAGTCGTTTTGTGTTACAATTTTTAAAAATAACCTTAAAGGTTAAAGAATAAGCATGTAATATAACTAATGTCGTATTACAGATAATTAAAGATACAATTTATAAACCATATAAAATTATTTGCTAAACAGTATATATAAGTATATATATGCAAGTGGCATCTAGCCTAGTGGCAGGTGGTAAGTTCACAAGAGGCACTCGCACTTGTATATTCTGGGATCGAGTACTCATGCTTGCATTTATAAAAACTTGGCTAATGGGCCGGCTATTTATGATCAATATTGACAAAAAAACAGTATATATATATATATATATATATATCAATCATGTCCTCATTGTTTTTGTTGTTCGTTATATTTAAGCATTATTACTAATTACCACTTGAAGTGATTCATGATTAATACCACTAATTCATGCTGTCAGAAGCCAATAAAGCTGGAGAATAATCAATGATTAAAAAGAAAAAAATTAGTTTATTATAAACGCAGTTGAATTATTTATTTCCTTGAAATGAATAATTGGTACTACAACTATAGTAGTTGAAAATTGGGAAAATGCAAATTAAACACCATTTATTGTAGTTGGGAAGAAATAATTAATGATCATGTTTCATGTTATATTTAAGTTAATGATGATGGACCATAATGATAATTGAGTTCATAAATGCTTTTGTTCTTTGACATGACCAACTAGAATCAATGCGAAGGTCACATTGCGCATTTTATGTCACATGTATATGTATTAATATATTAATATGATATACAATTCTCTATGTTATTCGACTGTTATTGTTCCTGTGATTCTTAGCTGAGAAGACACTAAACATATCCAAATCGAATTCTTTGGAATTAGTGCGTAGAAGTTTTTGAATTTTATTCCACATTATTTTTTTGACAATGAGTGTATTTCTGATAAACCTGAAAAATTCCAAGATTATATAAAAGTTTATCAATTTATAATGTTAAACATCTATATTTATAAATATTAAGATCTCCCATACTATAATACTAGTGTACCTTGCAGTATATAAATATCTATAAAACCGACTAGTTTATAAAAAATGCTACGATTTTCAAATATTAATTAAATACGAATTTCTGTAAATTTTTTTTATCAATGACATATATTATATTAATGAAAATGATATTTTAGAGCAAAATGATAGACCGACTCTCTGACAGATCTAGCGAAAAATCTCTGTAAATTTACGTAATAAAATTAAATTGTTTTTCATCTATGTGATCACTACTGCTATGATATAAAATATCTTTTAAATATTTTTTCTTTCTATAACTCTAGCCTAAAACTTCTTGTATAATAAACTAATTTTTTCTTTCACAAATTTTTTTTTGTCAACATTGAGTTACAAATGGTCGGCTCATTAACCAAATTATTACAAATGCAAGTTGGAGGACTCAATCCCAGAATGTGCAAATATTCATGCCTCTTGTAAACTTACCAGCTGCTAGACTAAATGCCACTGCAAATATCTTTTTATTTTGTGATCAACGTTTTGTTAATATTATATGTTAAGAAAATCCATATTGTTTAAATTATTGGCAGCGAGAGAAACAGAAGTTATGATTCCGATGCAGTTGAGTTCAATCTCGGGATGTAAAACAGAAGTGAAAAGCGAGACACTTCTCGTTAGTTTCCTAAAAGATTTAAAGTTGTCAGAAGATAGATTTTATATAATTTAGTTATTTTTTTAGTAATAAATTGTTAAAAATACACAGAAGAACAGATCTTATTAAAGCTCCATCTGTTTCCCATGGAAGACAATCTGTCCTTCTTCTCCTTCCGACCAAACACGTCCTCTCCATCTCTTCTTTTATGTATTTTTTGC
This sequence comes from Lepidium sativum, assembly GCA_023374145.1. Classification (NCBI taxonomy): domain Eukaryota; kingdom Viridiplantae; phylum Streptophyta; class Magnoliopsida; order Brassicales; family Brassicaceae; genus Lepidium; species Lepidium sativum. Next base: position 23,265 of record JAKUCM010003181.1, read on the forward strand.
ATATCATTTACAAAGTTTTAGTTGTTTTTTATATATAAAAATGTCTTTGTATTTTTATATTCTCAATATTATAACAAATACTTCATACGTAAGTTGTTTGACCAAAATTATTTGTCGTAAATTTAAATAGGAAAATTTGAATAAACAGCTATAAAACCATCATTATCAAGGGTTTCTTAACTTATTTTATTATTAAAAATTTAAGAAACTCTTAAGAAATCCTATGAAAATTTTTATTTAAAAAACTCTTTAATGGTTTCTTAGCTTATTTTATTATTTTATTAGTAAAATATATATTTTAACTCACTTTTTCTCATATATAATCATTTAATAATTTTTAAGAAACTCTAATAAGAACTCTCCAATAATGTTGATCTAAGTTTTATCATAATTAGAAAAACAACTATTTACTATTTATTCAATACTATTCATTAATGTTATAAGTGTACTATTATTATTACTCTCTCTGTTCTTTTTTACTTGATATTTTTTAAAAAATATTTGTTTTTTGTTTTAATTGATGTTTTAAGAATTCTAGACAAAATTTAATGTGTTTTTAGTGTTTTTGACTATTTAAATTCTGCAGATTGATTTGTGATTAGTTAGATTGTGTTGAAACTTGTAAAAATATATATTTTATTTAGAAAAAATAAAAT
>JAKUCM010003182.1:0-48226 GCA_023374145.1 Lepidium sativum
GAGTGAAAGCTGAATTTGAGCATCGAGACACAGTGCCAGAGAAAAGCTTGGTTTCAAAAGGCAAGTCAGAGAGTGGAATATCGGCTTTGGATGATCTGAAAGTGGATTTAGATTCAATGAAGAAAAAACTAGTAGAAGAGAGAGGTAAACGTAAAGAAACGAGTAAGCTTGTGAACAACATGTCTTCAAGTACCTTGAAAACTGGTTTGGTTCCCATTTTTGGGGCATTGAGAAAGTTCAGTGCAGAAGTTGTGAAAGCTCATGAATTTGTTAGGCTTCGACAACCTCAGGCTATTGACTAGATAGAATTGTGGAAGATTCACCTTTTGCAAAACTTTTTGAAGATTTTATTACTTCAGAAGTTTTTTTGATATAGGTTTAGTGGAAATTCTTTTACATTCATTTATTGGTTGATTAGTTTGCTTTGTAAGCCCTTCTCAGATGGTGAAGAAGTAACTATCCAGTTTCTTGAACTCAAATGTTACTTGTGGATATTGTTGAGACTGTTATAATCGATTATGGCTGCAACTACAAATTTACAAGAATGCATAACTTAGAACATTGTACAAGAGTACTGAGTACTTTTGTAAAAAAGAGAACATAGGATTTAAGAATAAGGTGCCATGGTGAAGGTATCTCGATTAGATTAGAGTGTACAATTAGGCCAAATTCATAACTATTGTGACACTGTCTTGATGTTTGGATATCATACACCATTATCTGAAGGCAAATTCGGTGAAAATAATTTCAAATAGGCATTTCACCAGTTGACCATTTCCCTATATCAAACTAAACTATTTGATATGTTTTCAAAATACAAAATAAACTACAAAATTTGTTCTTTTTTCAATTGGATCGATAAAAAGACTCACTGCGCTAAGATCACTAACTAATATAATAGAATAGTAATCAAAAAGAAAGTCTGAATTTTCCACGGAAGCCGGCTCGAAATATTTGATCTTAGGTGCATTTTCCTCTAGAATATTATTGTTAGGGTACGACTGGACAACCCATTTCCTTCGGTTTAGTGGAAAGAAAACTCTCCTACCTGAGCTTTTACGGGTCGTAGCGGTTCTTCCATGTTACCTTAGTTACAAAGCATCCTAGAGGTTGCCTTTCCTTATTTGATTTTTCGTTTGAAAAGGCCGCTGAAGATTCTATATATCTTCTTAGTCTTCGATTTTCTGTAGAGTCAAATTTCAAATGTTTAACAGGTAATTACCAAACTGAGAAGATCTCAACAAACTATAAAATCTGTATATAACGTAAATCAAATATATTGCTCTTTTTAACATACATGCAAAACTATAAATACGTATAATATACAATAATTAAATACATCAAATTCACATATTAAATATGTAAAACTTATTATAGTTAACAATTTAAATTATGTTAATATATATTTATCTATGTGCATTAACACAAATAATCATCTAGTTTAGTCATAAACCAAAATAGTGTAACTTTAATTTAAATTTATAAGTCAAAGGTTTCTATGTTACCATTGTGAAGCCATATGGTAACATATCAAAACATATGGTTAGGCACTATCTATGAGAGTGTTCTTAAATCTGCAAAAAAAAATTTTTTTTATAAATTCAAATCTCCAAATTATAATTTCTGGAAGTGCACTTATGCACATTAAATTTTATGTTTGACTAAGCAGGAAAAAAATAGAATAGTGAATATGTTTCTCCTTAATTATGCACTTGAAAGCTGATTAGGAAGTAAAGTATTTAAAAAAAATCAATAATAATAACCGTAGTGGTTAAGAGTCAATGCAAAATCTTTTCCAAATTAATGAGAAAACAATGACAAAGTGTTTTCCAATAGAAACTCGCCACGTGTGTTTATGACAAGTAATCACTCAGTGAAAAAAACGGTAATAAATATCGTCTCGATTAGTGAATCGTACTCAAAAAACACAAACAAGAATATTCGTCGTACAAACAGAGAGGGAGAGAACACAGAGCGATAATAATGGAGTTTAAGGGTTTAGTGTGGTTTTCGATTCTTTTGTTGTCTTTGTTTGCTTCTTCTGTAAGAAGCGAGACGAAGGAGTTCGTCTTGACATTGGATCACTCTAACTTCACAGAAACCATTAGCAAACACGACTTCATCGTCGTTGAGTTCTACGCTCCTTGGTAATTCTCTAGTTTCTTTATTACTGTTGTGTTAGCAAGATCTCTATTGTTGTGAACTCGTATTCGTGAATTTCGTGGCTCTCTTTCTGTTTTCAGGCTTTTCTAGTCTTAAATATAAATGGTATAGCTGATAGGTTTCCATTACACCTTGTGATTTTGATTGATTCACGGTCTATTTGATTCATGTGAATTAAGTGTTCCAAGCTTAGGATATAAACTTGTCTAGGACAATGATGTCTGATTTATTTTTGTTTGTAATTGATGCGTGAAAGCTTTTTTTGTTTCATTTGATAACCTGATGTTTTGCTTTTCTTTCAGGTGTGGTCACTGCCAGAAGCTTACTCCTGAGGTGTGAACTTGTTTTTTCAACCACTCAATTATATGATTTTGTTTTTTTAAGTTTGAAATTTTGAAGAAACCTACAATCTATATGGCTAACATGGTTGGTACGTGTTTAATTACAGTACGAGAAGGCTGCATCAGAGTTGAGCAGTCATAATCCTCCTCTTGTTCTCGCTAAGATTGATGCGAGTGAGGAAGCAAACAAAGGAATTGCTAACGAATACAAGATTCAAGGTTTCCCAACTCTTAAAATTTTGAGAAATGGAGGCAAAGCCATTCAAGATTACAACGGACCTCGTGAAGCTGAGGGTATTGTAACTTATGTGAAGAAGCAAAGTGGTCCTGCTTCAGTTGAAATCAAGTCAACTGATGCTGCTGCTGAGATTGTTGGTGATAAGAATGTTGTTGCTGTATGTGAACCTCTAATGTAACCTTTTGTTTTTCCTTAATTCCATCACCTATTGCAGCTAATATTGTATGTATTTGTTGTATTAGGTTGGAGTGTTCCCTAAATTATCTGGTGAAGAGTTCGATTCTTTCATGTCTCTTGCTGAGAAGTTGCGTGCTGACTATGACTTTGCACACACTTCGGATGCTAAGCTTCTTCCCCGTGGAGAGAAATCTGTGGCTGGACCGGTAGTAAGGCTATTCAAACCTTTCGATGAACTGTTTGTCGATTCCAAGGTAAAATGGAACCTTGTCATTTTGTATATTACATCATTAAACTGGTCATGTGTATGCAGCAAAATTGCTAAAATTTATTTGATTTACGAATCATGAATTCAGGACTTCAATGGTGAAGCTCTTGAGAAGTTTGTCAAAGAATCAAGCTTGCCACTTGTTACTGTCTTTGACAGTGATCCAAACAACCACCAATATGTTGTCAAATTCTTCGAAAGCCCTGCCACTAAGGTAATCCTCTTCTGGTTGTTTTTGACAGAAAAACATGGGATCTGTTCTGGTCTTTGTAATCCTTTATGCTCTAGTATTGATCAGTAATAATGTTTTAAATCCAGGCAATGATGTTCGTTAACTTCACTGGAGAAACAGCTGAATCTCTAAAATCAAAGTACCGTGAAATTGCTACATCCAACAAAGGTCAAGGCCTTAGCTTCCTTCTTGGTGATGCTGAGAACAGCCAAGGCGCTTTGCAGGTTACTATTTCAGTTTGTCTTTCCCAATCATTTTATCCTGCTTATGTAAACAGATCTCTAAGCAAAAACTAAACTTCTTTTCATGTGTTTGGTTTAACAGTACTTTGGACTCGAAGAAAGCCAAGTTCCCCTCATCATCATCGAAACTCCTGACAGTAAAAAGTACTTGAAGGCCAATGTTGAGGTTGACCAGATTGAATCATGGGTGAAGGACTTCAAGGTTTCATTCTCTTTTGCACACATTCACACAATCTTTATGTAAAAGAAGCCCATATAATATCGGTATAACCTAACGGAAACATGCTTTCTGCAGGATGGAAAAGTTGCTGCCCACAAAAAATCTCAACCTATTCCAGCTGAGAACAACGAACCAGTGAAAGTTGTTGTAGGCGAGACCCTTGAAGACATAGTTTTCAAATCTGGAAAGAACGGTGAGGACATTGAAAACTCTCATAACCCTTTCAACTTTATTGTGAAACAAAAACTAAACAGAAGTAATTATGTATCAGTCTTGATTGAATTCTATGCACCATGGTGTGGACATTGCCAAAAACTTGCTCCAATCTTAGACGAAGTGGCTTTGTCATTCCAGAACGACCCAAGTGTGATCATAGCAAAACTAGTAAGCCTCTCTTTTCATTGTCTAAATGTCAAATTAACCACTTAATAGTTCATCATGATTGACTTAACCATAAACCATGTCTATGTGTGCACAGGATGCAACTGCAAATGATATCCCAAGTGATACCTTCGATGTGAAAGGCTTCCCAACCATTTACTTCAGGTCAGCGAGTGGAAATGTTGTGGCCTATGAAGGAGACAGGACAAAGGAAGACTTCATAAACTTCATTGAGAAGAACATTGAGAAGAAGCCAACTTCTTCTGATGGAGAAAACTCTATTAAGACTGAGGAACCAAAGAAGACCGAGGAAACGGCCGCAAAGGACGAGCTGTAGAAGTCTTTTGAATTTGTTCAGAATTTGAGTAGAATCAGTATTTCTCTTCTTCTCCTTATCCATTATAGTTTTGTTGTTGTTTCTACAGTTTCTTTGAACTCAAAGTCTCCCATTAATAAAAGTTCCTATCAGAGGAACCATAATAATCATCTAATATGTTTGATGTTTGAGCATAAGGTTTGTTGATTGGTTTATAAAATTACTTGCGAGCTTAAGGAACGATTCCTCTCGCTGAGCACGAAAGGATCCACTTCTATTCTCTTAATTTTTGGGCTTCCCTGGATTCTCTATTTATGATTTCCTTGGGCCAAACATTGGGCCTGAAGTTCGCTATATATATTAAACGAAAACCCTAAAATCAGAATAATGCAAATTGTGTCTTGGAAATCAAGTTCACCATAGAAGTTCAAGCGAAACAATCTTCGAGATCGTTACTTTGCCGATCAGATTTTATGGAGTTATTCCTCACTATGTCTGAGAATATGCCTGAGAATTCAGATGAGAATCCAGATGTGAACACGTCTCTTGTTGTGCCCACAACTCGAACTGAAGTTGGTTCTCCTCTTCGTATCCTTATTCCAAGCAGAAATGAAATAGAATTTTGAATGGTCTAGTTTTATACCTTATTTAGAGAGCTAGGATAAACAGTTAAAATGGATTTACGTAATTTAAACCTTTTTTTTCTGATTAGCCTAGTCTTCTCTAATCATTATATTGATATAATAAATGTGGTACAACCTATTTTGATTTTAATAGTGTTTAAGAGTCTTTTTGCCAATCATGTACAAGTGTTCAACTAATCTCGAGATTCTGAATGATACTGCAGAGATACGATCGGATGTGTCAGACAAGACAACGTGTTTCATGTGGTTCGTGTACCGACGGATCTCGAGTGTTCCATGTTTTAAGTTTCATTACGCAAAGTACGTCTGACACTTAATCAATTAATCAAAAATTATATGAGAATTAATTCAAAACTAAATTTTAAATTTATTTTATGTTTTAGTTTTGTAATTTCATACATTATATTGATGAGAAATAATAAATTTCTCTTTTTATAAAACTTTTGATGCATTAATTTTGATAAAAATAGTAAATGTCATTAAAGATAATTTGTTAATTGTAATTAATGTCAAAAATTAAGTTCTAAAACTTTTAATATATACGACTAAAATTTGTTTTATTTTAACTCGGAAATTTAATTAAAATTTTAATAAATTATTTGAAAATATAATATTAATTGTATTAGACGAAAATTAGTTAGATTATACGGAGACTATTCAAATAAGGCACAAACTAATCCAAAACCCAAATTTTACAATCATCTATGTATGAATCGATTTGATTGGTTTTCACTTAGCACATATATAAAGAATTAATCGACTAATCTGATGAGTTTTTGAATAAGGAGAGTGTGTAACACTTAAGAAACAAATCCATCCTAATGTAAAAGAGCATGTAAGAAAAATAGATGACAAATGAAGATTTGAGTGGGTCTTTTATCGGTCCTAATTCATATATTTTTATTTTTTGGGTTAGATTTAATTTGGATATAAATCAGGTTTAGATTTTAATACTTTTATATAAACATTCTAAAATGTCAATAAAGATTTAATATAAAAAATTTTGTAGAGAACAAAAATTTAATTAAAATATTTTAGATATCCATTTGGTTTTATATTTGATTTTGATTTAGATTTAAATTTGATTTTTCGAATATATAAATTTTAAATTTATCAAGTATTTTATCGTGTTCCGTTAGAATTCAATAGCATAGCATGAGCAGTATACAAGTAGCGTAATTTAATAGCATTAGCAATGTACAAGTTGCGCAATTTGATGACCAAATTGATAATAATCCCGCAGTTTTGCTTTATTTTTAATTTTCTTATATGAAACGTTCACAATATATTTAGATATATACATAAAATCGTTCTGAACGATATTCCTCGCAGGCCACAACCCATAACGTATCTTTTTATTATTTCACGAATCTCAAAAGAAATTATCAAAGTGAAACAAAACTGTGGGGGTAATTATTAAAACTAAAACCAGAAAACAAACACAGTTTAATTTGGATTCGAGTTTGTTTTATATAATATTGTTAAGAGTTTAAAGATTTGGTTAGAGATCGAATTTATCGATTAATTATTGACATTGGGGTAATTTGGTTATCAAATGGAAAGTTGACACACTTGGTTTCAGGTTATTTCCCTATAAAATGGTACGAGCTAATGATCTTATAAACCCACACTCAAACTCAAACTCTTCTTCTTTAATCTGTCTTTGACATTACAAGAATGACAAACCATCCTCAAAATCTCTTAACCACTGACTCAAAATCTGTTTTAACTAAACCAAAAGAAGAAGAAACAGATGAGAAAATGGTAAGCTTACAAGCAGAGAGTATCTTAAACACTATGGCTTTCCCTATGGTTCTTAGAGCCGCCTTGGAGCTTGGTGTCATCGATACGATCGCTGCTGCAGGCAAGGACGCATGGCTCTCGCCGTATGAGATAGTGGTTAGACTCCCAACCAAACCCACCAACCCGGAGGCTCCTTTGTTGCTGGACCGGATGCTGCGATTACTCGTCAGCCACTCGATCTTGAAATGTCGTACGAATGAAACCAAAAGAAATGGTGGAACCGGAAAGATCGAGAGAGTATACGCAGCCGAACCAGTTTGCAAGTTTTATCTAAAAGATAGTGATGGTTCTGGTTCTTTCTCGTCTCTCTTCATGTTGCTCCATAGCAAAGAGTTTTATATGACTTGGTAAGTACAATTTTTTCTTCTTTTGTGATAATATGTTTATTTGATACGTATCTCATTATTCTCAAAACAGTTATTAACCCATATACAAAAAAAATAAAAATAATAACCAACATACTTTCATTTTTGGCTGGATTCTGTCATGTGGATTCGATTTTTTTTTGACGAGTTTGGAATGATATATTTATTGAAAATTATTTTACGTGATACTCATTTTTCGACGAAAAACAAAATCGTTGAAATCTTGTATGAATATTTTGACGGGATCTCCAAAATTATTTACAATTAACTGACATTTTTTAAGAATCTCAACAATCATAACCGTTTGAATTGGTTAAAAATTAAAAATGTTGCCAGTTTTTACAATAATTGTGTAGTATATCTAATAAATGAAAATATTTCTTCACAGGATAAATCTTAAAGATGTGATACTAGAAGGAAAAGATGCATTCGGTTCTGTCCATGGCATGGGAATATTTGAATACATTAATTCGAATGAACAATTTGCTGATCTGTTTAATCGGGCCATGTTTGAACCATCCACCATGATCATGAAAAAGCTTTTAGAAGTTTACAAAGGATTTGAAGATGTTAACATTTTAGTTGATATAGGAGGAGGTAATGGAACCAATTTAGGTCTAATCACTTCCAAGTATCCTCATATCAAAGGTGTTAATTTCGACTTAGCTCAGGTTTTAGCCCATGCTCCTTCTTATCCAGGTACAAAACTATTTCTTATATTTGTTTTTATTGGACAACAACTTACATTTGATAACTTTTATATAGATCAAAGAGTTATTTTGTAAAAGGTATACATTTATGAGTTTCTAACGGGAAAGTTAGTGTCGAGGATAAGTGGCCCAGTGGTGTAGTCACTTTACAAATCCTCATGGCACCAGGGATCGAACCCCCTACCTACAGTTGTAGGAGTGAGATTTAAAAGCCAGTAGGCTAGTTGACAAAAAAAAATACGGGAAAGTTAGTAGAGAGACATTTTATTTCTTATATCTTTGATTATTATCTGATGCGGGATATTCTAACAAACCCTTTCTAAATGTGGATGTTAGTTAGTCAAAATCTATTATTTTGGATACAAGTAAACATGGTAATATTTGTTGAGTTATCATAATCCTGATATCATGTTAAATTATGAGTATTTAATTCAAATCTAATTAACAATTAATGGAGAAACCTTTATTTTTCGATAAATTTCGATTAATCTTACTAAATTTCAGGGGTTGAGCATGTCTCCGGAGATATGTTTACCGAAGTTCCCAAAGGAGATGCCTTTTTTATGAAAGTAAGTTCATAGATATATGTGAGTAGATAGATAAGTATCTACGAGTTTGATTGAGTCTATATAATATTATCTTGAATATAAATATTTATTTAAATCATTGACAGTGGATACTACATGATTGGACTGACGAACTTTGTATAAAGATGCTAAAGAATTGTTGCAAAAGTCTACCAGAAAAAGGAAAAGTGATAATTATTGACATGGTTACACCAATAGAACCAAAATGTGGTGACTTAACCTCTAACGTTGTGTTTGGTATGGACTTGTTGATGTTAACACAATGCTCTGGTGGTAAAGAGAGATCTTTTTCACAGTTCCAGAATTTGGCATTTGCTTCTGGTTTCCTTCGATGTGAAATCGTTTGCCATGTTAATTCGTACTCTGTTATTGAATTCTACAAATAAGATTTTGGAGTTTATGAGAATAAATAATGATTGGCTTAGTGTATGTGTAATAATGGGTTATAATATCATGTTCTTTATATTGTATTCCTTATGTATCAAAATTTAAATAATATGATGTTTGAATATATTTTATTTTTTTCACTAAACCGGCTCTAAACAAATAAGAACAACAAGATAACGAATTATCTATATTTGTTTGGAGGATGCAAGATTTTTCGGAGTTTTGAAGTATACATATATAACATGTTATGTAAGTTGACAGTGAGATTGCAATTTTACATACTTAAAAACATCTCGAAGCTCATTGGTCCATATCCTATGTATGTTAATCCATGTCCATTCAGTTCATTTCTTTTAGTTTTAAAACTCTTTCCATAACTTAAATTATATCATATTCAATTACACGATTATTTCGGATTGGATTTAGATGAAAATAACTGAAATAAACATTTGACCAATTGATAAGTAGTGAGTTAAATAGTAAATCATTTCTCGATAGTTATAGTTTAGCGACTTGGCCACGAATTCTTTCGTGGTTGAATCGCAGCTACAGAAAAAATTACGATCAGTGGGTTTTGTGGTCCTTCCTTATTATAAATTCTGATTACTTTTTTTAGAAAAGAGAGGATATTCTGATTCACGTGGTTGGTGGACATCACATCGGATCCTATGAAATCACCTGATACACATCTTTATAATGATCTAATCAACAAATCATAATGAATTATATCAGCTAGGTTAATGTTGTTACCTACAGCTAGATTATCACAATGTATAATGATTCTAGAAAATTGTAAGAAGAGCCTACGAAAAAAAAAGAAAAAGAAAAGGAAAAGTGATAATGTTTTTTCAATAACTCATGTAATCTAGTTTATAGGAAAGACTATGAGCATTATGAACACCATGAATTTTATACTAATCAGAGATTTGTTTAACAGATTTATAAGTCAACGAACCATAAAATTCGATTAATTTTGAGATCAGAGGAACTATGTGAACACAATGTTGATGTTAACACAAATTGGGGCTAGTAGTTGTTTAGGTTAGTAACCAATTGGCAATGAGTGGAGATGTCCATATTTTATACATGTTAGAGAAGATTTTTTCCAACTTCCGATGTGAGATATTATTCTCTAATATGTCTCCTCGAGATAATGGCTATTTAGCCATTAATCTCGGTATGTTCGGGGATGGATCAACGGCACCAATCTTGGACTTAGGTTGTCGATAATTGGACCAACTTTGGGTCGGATCAGGTTGGACATCGTGGATCGTGGGCTCTGATACCACATTAGAATACGAGCTTCCAACTCAAAACCAATTTGCAATGAATAGAGAGGTCCATATCTTATATATGTTAATAAGTAGCATCTAACTATTTTGAAAAACATGAATGTGTTTTGCGTTGTAATTATACTGTGTCCTATTATCCTATGCTAAAATCGTTGTTGGGATTCTTTTGTTTTTTTTTTCTATCCGACAAAATGAGTAGTATAGTGATAATGGTTAAACAGACTGTTGTCTACGTAAAAGGAAGGTCTAATCACTTTCAAGCACTAATTTTCAGAAAACAAATGACATCTTGATGAAAGATAAGTATATAAAATAAATGAGTAATAATATAATATACGTACGTGTTGAACTTGTGATTCGAATGGAGACAAAGAGGTGATTCATACGGATGGATTGGTTGGGATATATCTTGGTCCGCTCATTACAAGTTTGGAGTTGAGTTACGAATGCAACTTGAGTGGAGACTCTTTGTAAGTTTTAACACGAATTATGAGAAGATGTTTTCTTCTATTGTTATTCTCTTATTGAATCCAACAAATAAGATTTGGAATTTTACGAACAAAAAACATTATGATTGGTTTGATTATAATCTTTAAAAAGTTACAATCATCGAAGCCGTTTCTTCACAAGCTAGGCTTGAGATTCTCCGAGTGAATAAGAGGCTTCCATGACGGGTTTCGTTGAAGAAATGTCTCCTGCAAAATTTAATCAATTTCACTAATTCAACTTCATAATCCAAAAATTCAACTAGACTTTAGAAATAAAATTCGTACCGAAACGTAAGAGCAAGAAGGGATTACGGAGATGGAGTGAGCAGAGGCGTGTTCGAAAGCAGCGACGCAGAGATGAGAAGCTAAACCTAATCCTCGTTTGGAATAAGGAACATACGTATGAACCAGATCCATCACTTTACCTTCGTTTCTCATCTCGTATTCTATAAAAGCTTTGTGATCCTCCGTCTCGAATCGTCGTTTTCCGTCGTTCCACACTATCTTTGGTGGTTCAGCCATTTTCGCTTCCGATTTCGCCGCCGTGTTCGTCATGTCAAAACCTTTTTGATCTGAAATCGAAAAGACAGTTTCTTATCTAATTATACCCATTATGGGCTTTTGGGCTTTTAATGGGCCTGTTTAAGAATACCCAATGAGTTCCAACCATTACAAAAAGCCCACACTACGAGGCAAGTACCAAAGCAAAACGCATACAGAGAGTTATGTTGTTTAACCAAAACCATTCTAGTGTTTTGAGCTAAAACAATCCATCTTCTCTCTGGCTATTGAGCTTCACAAGGGAGTCACGTGAGCAGTTTCGTCTAAGAAGAGGCATCCGAATACATAATTGAAGAAGTCTCCACCTTTAACGATACTCTTTCCATCAATGGTCTCCATGTCGTATTTGCAAGCCCTCATGCAATCAGGACAGTAAGTGACCTGTATAACATAGACAATCATGATTCAGTTTCCAACAGTTTGTTCTGACGCAAACAAATTATATGTCAGGTTTTAGTTCTGAGTGACGAACCTCCAAGATTTTTGGCTCGAAGGAGCTATCGAGCATTACATCTACTCCATAAATGGCTCTAGATTTAGAGGATTGCATCTCTGGATGCACAAGAGTTGCCGCTTCAAACACTTCTCGTATCATTTGCTTCACTTTCTTATTAATATCCATCCATTTAACTATTGAAAATTGAACTGTGTTATAGTGAAACATATAAACCAGTTTATATATATGTAAGGAAACCAAAATGTAGTGTATACCATTATGTTCTTGTTCGAACTCCTTAACAAACTCTGCTGTGGGCTTGTGGTTCAACTTCCGACCATAGTTCTGATGTGAAAAGACATGGAAAAAGTAGTTCTTGTTTATAGAATGTTGTAATCATTATCAGAACTGAAGCATTGTTTAGAAAGAGTGTTCTTAAGAAATACCATGACAGTGAAGTGAGTTTCATATTCAAAGAAACTGTGCTTTTCCAGTGAATATGGGTTGTTAGACAACCTAACCTGAAATCAAACAATTAGGATTGTTAACATATGCTGTTTTTTTCTTCCAAAATGAGTAAACAATCGCTTATATTGGGTGTGATGAGGAATTCAAATAAGCATTACCCAGAAAATCTCTGTTAAGTAAATATCCAGTGGGTCAATACTCCGCACAAGGACAACGTATCGCAAATCAAACTTTTTCCCCTTGAACAAAGCAGGGTGCTCTATGTACTTCTGGCAGATTTTGGGACCAGTTTCCATCATGCGGATGATAGCAGATATATTATCTGTTATACTTGTGTCAATGGTCCGTGCCATATTCCATGGTTTCAAGATCCACAAATTATTCTTTTGATCACGTTTGCGGACACAATAGTCTCCGATAAACTGGGACAACTGTGTTTCAAGATTATAAGTAGGCTGTAACCATTTTGGAGATCCATAACCCTGTATAGCAAAACATAGAGATTTGAATAACTAGTAACTAAAGGTGCTATGATAATATATGGTATAATATACTGATTTTACCGTTTGAATCGTCTCCGCAAGATGATGCTTCATAACAAGACAAGCCTCAAAGGGAAACTGATTTATGTATTGGTCAGATGTTATTCCCACCTCCTTTTTCAGCTCCTCATCTACCTGTTCACTCGTCCATATAATGTCTGCACCTTTTGGTTCATTTGCTGCAAACAGGCATGTGACACAACTCAGAAAGCAACAAAGAAAAACTTTGATTCGTCTGATGTGTACAACAGCCTTCCCATCTTAAAAGCTGAAATTACTAAACAATCTAAAAGATGAAAGATAATTAAAAAGCTGGGACAGTTTTGGTTAATTCGAAGTTGCATTGTTCATATATCAAATAAACAGTTCTTAGGTTGCTTAGCATTTCTATCCTAAATGAATACTAGGAAATATCATCAAAGGGATCAAATTACATACTGATCACAAATTCTGGACGTGTCAGATATTCTTCAACTTGGGGTAGATCGGTGTATACCACCAAAGGAGACCCATCAGCATGGCGTATGCTACGGGAAACTGAAGGTTTAACAGGTAATGACTCAAAAGCTTTCGCCCGCAGTTTTTGTTGGTATTTCTCAAACTCCTAGGAGATCAGTAACAGGGATTCTGTTAATGAACATAAATCTTGGTAGGAAATGAGATAAAAAGATATATAAAAGAAGCACCAGGGAAGTACATGAATAAAATAGTTCTCAGGAGTTTGAAACCAGGCTGTGAGCCTGGCAGACCGTTGTTTGTCCTCACCAATACCAGATAGAAAATTACGACAGCACTCATCACCTTTTTGAACATTTTTGATAGGCCACATTACCGAATAGCTGGAACATAAAAAAACAAACAAACAAAAGGTATAAAAAATGTGCCTATGTCAGTGATAAAAAAAGTAAGACTACAGAAAAAAATTGCATGCATGATGTGTGAGCCCTAATCAAGAAGCACATGTCAATCCACATTACAGTTTTAAACTACAGCTCACAGGAAATAAATCTGAATCGTAGACGTGGAGCAGTGCGGGTAAAGTTGAGAATTTTATACCTCACAGCAGACTCTAGTTTCCCAGAAGGCATGAAAAGGAAAGGCGCCACTTTGAAATTTGGTTCATCGCTATGCCTCAAAGCTGAACCCAATTCATCCATCACATACCTGCAAAAGAAGATGTCATTGCAAAACTTGCAGTCGTCAACATCCAAATATCACAAAAATCTTAGACAATATTACTATTAAATATTGATATGCCTAGAAAACTACAGACAAGACTATCCATAAACTCTTTGATTCCCCCTCTTAATTCTAGCCTTTTAAGAAGTACACTACCATCAAACCGTCATTCCCAATACAATAGAAATTTTGCTCATATAAGCATAACAAAAGAGATATCTCTCAATCAAATCGATATAGGTTGAGAAACCAATGGTAAGTTTAGGGGTGAGAATACATTTTAAGAGTGAAAATGGTCATTCTGATATACAAAGATAGTAACTCCTACAGCTTTCGGTGATTGGATAAGAATTATTACAAATTTTATCAAACAAATCTTGTATTATATTCCATCATGGATTTCTCTAATGAAAACTGTTGGGATCCTTTATATAGTACATACTAGCCGTACAAAAACATCAACTAGTCATGAGGCTTCTCTATTTCAAACAAATCTACCGCAGCAATTCTAATATAGAAATAAAGAGAAACATAACATACCACAAAGAAGTTTCATCAATTTTTTCGTCATCCGCGAGGCGATAATTCATCACATACAACCACATTGCAACAAGAACACGGTCAGCAAGACTATCCTCAGGATTCAGCTCAGGGATGCGTGGTTGAAGCACTGAGTCAACTATATGCTTTCCATTTTCAAATATTTTAGCTGTATCAACACCATTTAACAAAGAAAGGTTTGGGAGAGATTCAAGAATTTCTACAGCATTGCTTCCAAGAGGTCCAGGTATGTCAACCTACGGACAAGAAGTAGCATGTGAGCAAACTTCAGCATGAACATATTTTAGTTTAACATTGTACGGTAACCTCAGTCTGTATCTGAACGTGTAAGAACTTCCAAAAATTACTTCTAAGGAAGACAGTGAAGGGAAGAGCTTCAAGACTCCAACTAGTTCTCCAACAGAGTTCTGCTTCAATGGGTTTCCACGGATATTCAAATGAGTGAGTAACGGCATCTCATTCACAGAGAATGCCTGAAAATGAAGAAAGAAAAGGTAGATTAATCAGACACTCAAAAAAGTAATACATTTGCAAGTTTGTTGTAAAACACAAAACTGCAACATATATGTTCGTCAATGCTTGTTGTCTCTTCTATTAATAAATTGCACTCTTCGAGAGGAAGTTAGGGGGCAAAAAACTGACCTTATTGACTAGATTGTGTATTGACCGGTTTGAAAGGTCAAGTGACGTGACATTACACAAGGGTTGATCCTGCTGAACACAGCCAGGATTATCCTTCCCAAAGATATCAGCACAAAAACCAAGTGCCCATAACCCGTAATTTGGGGTAAAACACGAGTTGTAGATCTCAAGACTCGGACAGCCTTGCAGTATCTCGTCAGCCATCTGAGACTGACATTCACTGAAAATCATATAAATACATAAGTAATTTATTATAAACCCCCACCATCAGTATGTTTAGTAGAAACGTGGGTAAAGCTTCTGAAGAACAGGATTATTATTAGAAATGTTTAGTAGAAATGCATGTTCACCTTTTCTGAAGAACAGGATTATTATTCAGCCACAGAGCCTTCAGACTCTTAAACTTTATAACCTCTTGTATAACCACATTTTCACTCTCGATTTTGTTACCGATAAGGCTAAGTGCCAATAAATCCTACCAACAAATGGCAACAGCACAACAAAGAAGCTTTAGAATCTAGCTTTTGAAGAACCCACCACCTTCACAATCTGAGTTACTTAAGCATGAAAGTACTTAAGTAGAACAGAGATCTATAGGCGTACCTGAAATTTAATAGGCAAATGAAGGGATTGAAATGAGTCATCAACAATTCCAAGACCCTCCAACTCCAACCATCTTGGAGAGTCATATCCTTTATCTGCTGCATAACGAATTTCATTGTCTATAATCTGATCAACGGGGAGTTCCTCAGAATTCTCTGCCACTCCTTCTCCAGTCTCTACATCAGTGTCAACACACATAAGAGCACCCATCCTCTCAGCCAATCCCGGAATTTCCTGAAGCTAAAGTAGCCAAAAGAAAAAAACACAAAAACCCCGTGAATTAATGCTCTCAGAACCACTAAGATGTAGAAAACTTAAGGAAAAAATGGAAAATTCCAAGCTAAAGAGAACGAACTTGTAACTTTTATAACAATAGGAAATAACATTTTCGTTTGAATTTACCAAAATTTTCATAGTATCAAAATGATACCAAAATCCAAAAGTGATAATGTTCAAGTGAAAAGATACAAACAAATCTCACTTTTACAAGCTATCTTACTTATCCACAGAAATGTGCAATCGAAAATTCAATTAGCATCAACTTATACGACCAATGTTGTAAGAGTGAGAATGGCGTTACCTGCTTATAAGCATCGGAAAGACGAAAAGTCCAGGCATGATCAACAAGGAAGACGTCAGAATCTTTAGGCATAGACTCTGAAGTAAGGAGAAGCCTCCGTTGCCGGTCATCCTCACAGGATTCAATCTGAAAGTGAGCGCCACCATCTAAAGTATCAGAAGCAAGTTTCTGGAACAGGCGTGGGTAAAGCTTCGGCGGCAAACCTGAAGCAGCCAATAAAATTCCATGGACTTTCACGAAATCATCGAAGCTCTCGATTTTGGGCATTTTCCTTTGCTCTCAGGGTTTTTCTTGGGGTTTTAGCTTTCGACGGCGAAAGAACACGAAGGAGAAGATAAAAAGGAAAAAAAAATTAGGGATCGATTAAAAAAAAAAAAGTGAGGTCCTACCGGGAGTCGAACCCAGGTCGCTGGATTCAAAGTCCAGAGTGCTAACCACTACACCATAGAACCTCGGATGTTCACCTTTACAGCTTATAGTACTTATAACGTTTCTTTCTACTCGAAGATAAACTAAACTAACTAAAACACTAGAAAGCTTTAGAAACATCTTTCATGATAATCTCTTGATTACACTACAGATGATCAGTAAAACCAACTAAGAATTTCAAAATCTAGAAAAGGAACAAAGAGGTATTACGACAGTTAAAGGTAGCTCTTTTAGAATCTAACATATTGTTTCTCCCTAACTGCCAAAGTTATGCTAAATTGCCAGATGTATCCCATCTTTACTTCTGGTGAATACTGTTGCAAATCCATTGCGACTCTTCTCAGAGCTCCCTCCGTTTGATGAAACTGGTACTGAAACAGTAGCTATAGAAGAAGATGGAGAACTCGAAGATGTTTCTTTGGTTGGTGTGAACTCGGACTGATCTCTTGCCATGAAAGTATCCTTCTTGTGAATCTTCCAACTCCGTGAACTGCTGTTGTTGTTTACACCATTTGCAGCCATTCGAATACTTGCTGTATCTATCAAGAAATCTTCAAGTGTTGCAAGAGATTGCAGCTGTTTCCCTAATGAAGCGATTGTCTTCTGACAATTCGCAAGTTTCCCTGCAGCTGTTTCTATGTCTTCCTGCAGTATATAATCATCTTTTAGTGGAAGTAATGGATTTTGATGCAAGTTTACTAAGACCTCAACTTTAGAGACCAACCTGCTTGATCTTGGGTTCTATAGTTTCGCTCTTGATGATGTTCTTTTGATGGAGAGAGACCTCCTTTTCAAGAGCCTCACATTTTCTTCTAAGCTCATCAAAAGCAAACCTCTCATTTCTCATATCTTCTTCCATGGATTCGATCTTTGCGGATTTAGTCTGTGCCTCTGCTTCCATGGCGATGATTTGAGATTCAACTTCTGCTTTTATTTCGTTAGCCAGTTTCATCTCTGTTTGTATCACCTCCAGCTTCATCTCAATTTCTTGCAGACAAACTTGAGATTCTTCATATCTATCTTTGATTATATCAAAAGATATTTGCAGCTCAGCTTTCTCAACTTCCATCTTCTCCAACTTATTTTCCAGCTCCATTTTATCAAAAGCAATATCTTCGAGCTCAAATCTTAATGTGCTCATCACTCCCCTATTACTTTTAACTTCACTTTCGAGCTCAATTTTCTCCGCTTCTAACTTCTCAAACTTTTCTTCAAGTTGCTTAGTTCCGTAAGTCAATAGTTCAATTTCAGCAGCCAATGTATTCTCTAGGTGAAGTGCGGCCTCTTCTCTATTACGTTTAACTACATTTTCAAGCTCCTGTTTCTCCGCTCCTAGCTTCTTCAACTTCTCTTCAAGTTGCTTAGTTTGGCAAGTCAGCAATTCTCTTTCAGCAGCCAAGGTGTTCTCTAGGTGAACAACGGCCTCTTCTCTGCTACATTTAACTACACTTTCAAGCTCCTCTTTCTCCTCTACTAGCTTCTTCAACTTCTCTTCAAGTTGCTTAGTTCGGCAAGTCAATATTTCTCTTTCAGCAGCCAATGTATTCTCTAGGTGAAAAGCGGCCTCTTCTCTGTTACATATAACTTCACTTTCAAGCTCCTCTTTCTCCAGTTCTAACTTCTTCAACTTCTCTTCAAGTTGCTTAGTTTGGCAAGTCAATAATTCTCTTTCAGCAGCCAATGTAT
This sequence comes from Lepidium sativum, assembly GCA_023374145.1. Taxonomy (NCBI): domain Eukaryota; kingdom Viridiplantae; phylum Streptophyta; class Magnoliopsida; order Brassicales; family Brassicaceae; genus Lepidium; species Lepidium sativum. The sequence goes on from JAKUCM010003182.1 coordinate 18,542, forward strand.
TCTCTAGGTGAACAACGGCCTCTTCTCTGTTACATTTAACTTCACTTTCAAGCTCCTCTTTCTCCGCTTCTAACTTCTTCAACTTCTCTTCAAGTTTCTTAATCCGAGAAGTTAGTAATTCAATCTCTGCAGTTAATGAGTTCTCTGTGTGAACAACCCCCTCTTCTTTGTTACATTTAACTTCTCTTTCAAGTTCCACCTTCTCCGCTTCTAACTTCTTCAACTTCTCTTCAAGTTGCTTAGTCCGAGAAGTCTGTACTATTTCAGCAGCCGTTGAGTTATCTGAGTGAACAACAGCCTCTTCTGTCACTGATTCAGGCCTACTCCTACCGATCCCATCTTGTGTCTCAGGCAATGCTACAAGACGTTCCATCTCAAGAAAATCACCCATTAGATCAAGTTCAATTGAAGAAGACGTTCCATGAAGGCTTCTCTTTTCAATCAATGAAGATGATGCCCATGACTCAGAGTAGCCCACCTCCACTCTCTCCCCTCCATCTGAATGACTATCCGTAGACCGATGATCGTTAAAGGAAGGTGATGATTTAGGCGTCATCCGAAGCTTCCTGCACTCAGCCTCAAGTTTCGCCAATTTCTTTATACTATCTAACTGCTGCTTGCTGGCGGTCTCAGCTGCTTGAGTGCTCAAATCCCTCTCAATAGTTCTAATCTCTAGCTCTTCACATCGTGCAAGAAGCTCATGTCTAAGCATCACGTTTTCCTTTGCCACAGACTCCGCCATTTGGCTAAGCTCCTCAAATTTAGTTGCAGCTTCATGAATCTGATTTTCAAGACTGCTTTTAAAAGATTGCAACTCCTGCGTTTTCTCAATCACTGCATCTTGAATTCTCTGTTCTTGTTCATCTCTTGCTTGCCTTAATTGTTTAACACACTCCTTTAAAGCACCATCAAGATGGCTTACTCTATCTTCCAACACTCTATTCTTATCATCAACAGCCTCAAGCTTCTCCTTCAACTCAACCACTTCATTCTCAGCTTTCTCCCACCCTTAACACAACAAGAGTATATATATTATCACTAAACAAATTCACCGAATCATAATCAAAATGCCGAAATACAAGATAGATACCAGCGACAGCTTCTTCAGCAACTTTGACATGTTGCTTCACCAGATCATCTTTAGCACTCACATTAGCAAGAGCAGCTGAAAGTTTCTCAGTTAAAGTCTTCATGCTACCTTCCAAATCTTCCTTTTCGGTTTCTACTTCCAAAGAAACTGTAGGTGATTGTATCTCATCATCATGAGACTCCATTGTCCTATCAAGCTTCAGAAACAAAATAATCAGTCATCATGATGATCTTTTAGATACAAAACAAAAGCTTAGTTTTATTCTTATCTTACTTGAATTTCAGATTCCTTCTCAGATTGTGAAGATACTGACTCTGATTCACCACAGCTTCTCTCAGATGACTCTCTCTCCATTACAACAATGTTGACTCAGTACATAACAGGCTCAGGATCTGAAAAGAGAAACACAACACATATTTGATTCTCCCAAACAAACTATCAAAGAAAAACAGACTTAAAGATGAAGAAACTCAACCAATCACCAAACATGCAAGAGAAGAAAAAAATCATGAATTAGCCAATCATTTTATAAACTTTGAAAATGATATAAATGATTAAAGAAACTGATTTTGTCTTGACCATAACAAATGTGGATTTGTTGGTTCCAGATGTCCATTTCATAATATAAAAAACCAACGGTTGAGAAAGCTACAGGACAAATTACAAAGCTGAAAACTTTAAATTTCATTACTTCGATTCATCTTTCAAAATAAAAGCATCCTATGCACAGAGTGGAATATCAGTTTATATTCTAACCAAAACCCAAAACCCAAATCTTAGGAAATTGAAAGATTACAAAGTATGCAACAGTTTTAAGTAAGTCTCAATCTTCAAACGAAACTCCAAACAGTGGTCCATAAAGTGATTGATTTTGAGGAGAAATGAAATAAGATAAAAAGAACAAAAGAAGAGAATGATTGTGGAAGTAAGAACCTTACAAATGAAGTAAATACCTTTGGTCCAATATCTGGGGACTGTCTGAAGAACTTTAAGATCCAAAAATGTCTCAATGAAAACAAAACTTACAAACAATAAAGGTTGCTTATTTCTTCTTCTTCGTCTTCTTCTGTCCGGAACACTATTACGATTATTAACAGAAGAGATAGAGTGAGAGATTTCTATTTTTATTTTTATTTATTTATTGCTATTTTTAATATTCTAATTTTGAAAACTGAGTTTCTTCTTTAATTCAAAAGCTAGAGAGAGAGAGCATGTGATGGTTCTGTATGTGGAGCTGCTAACCCAAACATTAAAATCTTACTTTCCAGCTTTTTTTTTAAGGAAATATTCTAATTTTTATTATATAAATGTCACAAATTAATCGAGGAGAGGTGATACAGTGGTGTAGTAGTGTAGTTACTTTACAAATCTTCAAAATACCAAAAATCAAATCTCTTACCAACCGTAATAGGAGCTGGATTTAAAAATCAGCAGGTTAGTTGACAATAAAAAAAAATGTTTTTTCTTCAAACCATATTAAAACGTATTTTATGAGAAAACACTGTACCACTCAATTTGAATATATGACAAAACCTAAATTGCTTAAAATTTGTTTGGACAAAAAAAGAAAGTAGGTGAGTTTTTGAATTTAAATTAAGGAAGTTTTAACGGAAGAATTAAGAATGCGATTAAGGCTCACTGAGGCTGCTCATTGGTTTCACTGACAAGTCTGTGAGATACACAATTTATCCAACGGTTCAGATTACTTTTCTCATTCTGCTTTCAAGTCCTTTGGCTTTTTTTTTTTTTTTTTCATTTTTTACTCAATTACGTGATCAAAGTATACATTATTCACAAAAGCTTCTTCTAACATTAGAATATCTTTTTTTGATTCAAAAAAATTTATACAAAACAAAATGAAGTTACGAAATAAACTCTTGAATGGTTGATGTCTTGAGGTATGGTTTGAAAGCTCACCAATTTTCAAGTTTTCTGAGTTCTCTCCTTCAAAATATTTTATCTTGATCAAGCAAAATATCGCCCATAGGACTACTTCAGATTCAGAATCAAGGAAAAAGAGGTTTTTTTTTGTAACATTGAGTCACGATTGGTCAATCCATTAATCAAGTTTCTGCATGATGCAAGCAGGGATACTTGATCCTAGGATGTGCAAGCTTGCCTCTTGTGAACTTACCATATTCCACTAGTATAAAGGGTAGTTGCGGAAAAAAGGTTTCTTTTATAAATATTTTATACACTAATTTCAACATCGAGTAATTTATTAACTCCTACTCTCACCCATTTAGTTTTTTAAGTTGTTTGTAGTCAGTAAGATAGCGTTATTCTCACTCTATATAACAATTAATAGTCTCTTTCTTCTTGTCGCTTATCTCGTCGAGTCCCAAAAAAAACAACTCTAAGAATTAGCTTCATGAAAAAGACATTATGACTTGGCAATAATTGCTTTAGTTTGTGATATACCCATTAAGGTGCATGAGATTTAGGCCCAAAAGCTTGTTGAGTGAAAAAAACTGATGTTATGTAAGAGTAATAAGTTTGTTTTTCCTGTTGTGATCTGTCTAACTGCGTTTAGAAGAAAAGATAAATAAAGTACAAGAAGAAGAAGATTTTAGGAGGCATATAACTTGGTGAGGTCTTCAGAGAACTCCTTCCTAATTATATCTCTTTTAAGCTTTAGAGCTTGAGTGACTAAGCCTGACTCTGGTGTCCATGGAGATGCCAACAATTTGATCTTTGCTGGTATTTCAAACTTCTCCAATCGCGATTGTTTAGCCGCCTGCACAACACAGCACATATAATAGCCTAAGGTACTGATTGGGGGACTCAAATCGCGTTATCAGAAACCGGGGGATAAACATACCTTGACAAGAGACGCATAGACTTCTTTCACTGTTTGTTCTTTTACGCAGAGTTCTTCAAAATTTGCAAAGTCTATTCCTTGCTTTGAGGCCCAACCTTCAAGTGTTTGTTGGGATGCAACCACAAGAGCCACACAGTAACTGAAGAATGAATCAGCATGAACCATAATGTTTTCAACATAGGGACTAATACTGAGAGCTGCTTCAACCTGCCAAAAAAGGAGTCTGTTAATAAGTTTATATAGAGAATTAAGTAACTTTCAGTTTGAAAAGACTATACTTTGCCCAAGGAGACATATTCTCCGTGCTGAAGTTTAACAATATCCTTTTTCCGGTCTATTATCTCGAGGCAGCCATCAGGGTGGAATCGTCCTATGTCTCCTGTGTAGAACCACCTCATGCCCTTTTCATCAACCTTTTGAACATTCCAGTGTTTTAAGTGGTTAGAGAAAGAAAAACAAACCAACCAAATAATGTAAACATTGCAGAAACATAAAGTTGATTTCCACCTTGTATACTTCTTGAGTTTTCTCATTATTTTTGAAATACCCAAGCGTGATATTTGAACCACCAATTACAATTTCACCACGAGGCATCGGCTTATCACTGATAAGATACCCGCCTTCTGGCCAGTCTACTAGCTGAAACAAGGTATAAGAAAATGATCATAAGAGACAACGACATACAAAATGATGAACCATTAGTAAGCTATAACAAAGCATTAAGATGGGAAATATCAAGTAAATAGGTTACCTTTACAAAAGAGCAAGGAAGTGGAGCACCCACACGGCCAACGGATGTGTCATCAAACTCAGAAAAGGTTCCACCAGCACAAGTCTCGGTGAGCCCATATCCCTGACCAATTGGAGCCCTGCAGAGTAACACAATGTTAGATCATAGAAAGGCAAAGGAACAAGAACATAGATCGGCCACCCTGAGATTTGAGAGAAGCAAGCCTCAAGGAAATATTCAGGGATGTTTTTACCCAACGCATATGTTAATGAATCTCTGAGTGTCGCCAGAAAGAGGAGCACCACCAGAGAGCAAATAGCGAATTCGACCTCCCAAGACCGCACGGATTTTACTAAACACAAGCACATCCCATAGAAGCTTTTCCAATCCCCAGGCTCCAAGCCAACTTCCATTGACTGCAGATAATCGCCGAGCATATGCAAATTCAAACAATTTCTTTGAAAATCCTCCCTTTGCGTCAACCTGATGGTCATACAAAGTCAGTGCTTACTCAATTATAAGATTCATCTCACAACAGCACAGAGAATATTTAACGCATCTTGGTTGCTGGGAGATGGCTGTTATCATTTGAACAACTAGGAGACCAAGACTCTACTGCGTTAGCAGAGGATAACTAGTCAAAGAATTTAAATGTGTATATAAGATGCACAAACCTTTTTGCGAACACCATCCCGGACACGATCAAGGATTGCTGGAACAGCTGTCATTATAGTGGGCTTTAGTACTGTGACATCTCCTTTTGTACCCTTTTTTATCTTGTTTGAAGTATCAGTGAGCGTCAAGGGAGACCCATATCCAATAGCACTCCCAATAGTAGCCATTACGCTCTACAACAATGATATCAGGCCATATTCAGAAAATCTGAATGTGGAACTGCTGGATGGACAAATTGAGAAATAAAGTTTTAAAATACCTCAGCTGCTAATTCAAGGATATGAGCCAAAGGTAAATATGCCATGTATATATCCCTCTTTCCAAGGTCAGGAACAATTGTCATCACTGCTGAAACTGTAGCTAGGACATTACCATGCGTCATCATAACGCCCTACACAATTTGGAAAGTGGGAAATCAGATTGGAGTAAACTTTGCACAACCAATTACAATTAATTGATAGTACATTTCTTTATTTTGGTTTTAACTAATAACATATATTCGAGACCCATAGAAACAGTCACACAAATTTTATTCTGAAGCACCAGACATAAACTAGTAAAAGTAAACTTATTTGGAAAACCTTCTAACCTTGGGAAGTCCAGTGCTTCCACTTGTGTACATTATAACAGCAACGTCTGCTGAAAGAGGAAAATTAGGGTCAACAGGATATTCGTGACCAAGTTTCTGTACATCAGCAAATGAAGTCGTCTTCCAAGAACTGTTCACATCGGATGGGAACTCATCATCCATGCATATCACACGTTTAACAGTTTCAAGCTGTTGGGCTATGTCCATGAGCTTTTTGAATTCTTTGTTACCGCATATTACAGTTGTGACCTCTGTCTGGAAAGTAAAAGGAAGGGCGTCATGAACATATGAAAAGGAAAGCATATATATATATAAATAAATACTTAATCGCATTCTAACATAACGCTCATTCCACCCTATGTGAACATCATACGTTACTGTATATTCAAAATACCAGAAACAATTAGGACACAAATTGCCACAGAACATATGCAATATAGATTTAGGTCGCCATATTAGAGAGAAAACAAGAGAAGAGAAGCGAGGACTACCTCATTCAGAGAGTGACAAAGTGCTTCCTCTCCCAGAGATGAATAGATAGTTACCACAGTGACGTTGCACCTGAAGCAACCCTGTAAAAGTTGATCACACAGAAATTGTCATAACTGTATCAACGGTGCATAAGGAGCAAAAATTGAGAAAGGAGCAGAAAAAGAAAAGGATTGAGAAAGCACCTGCAGGGCTATAAACCACTCTTCTCTAGTATCTGCAAAAATAGCGACACGTTCTTCTGTCTTGTGTCCCATCTGAACCAGTCCAGAGGCAAAATTACATACAGCTTCGAGTGTCTTGGCAAAAGTGAGCCACTCGTAGTCGCCCAAATGCAATTTCTCGAATGTTTTCCCGTCCTCACTAGTCTCAATCTCTCTAGAGATCAGTTTCCGGGTGCCAAGGAAATACCTATCACCGTGAGTTTTACACGAAATCTCAAAGAGCTCTGGTAACGTCGAGATATCTTCCCAGTGTGTACTAACAGGATCAGTAAACCTGTGATTCCTAATGGCATAACCCTGTTCTCCACCAACATCGACATTAACACCTCTTTTCTTTCCTTTCTTCGAATTTCGAACCAGAAGCGTTAAAGCCAATGGCACAATGACACCAGCTGCATACGGAATCATCTCCCAGAATATTTTACTTCAAACACAGAATTATATAGCTAAAAAAAACCAAGTCCTGCAACGAAAACAACCAAATTGAACAACATTACTAACAAAATCAATAGTTCACCAAACAATATCAAAATTGAACAACATAACTAACATAAACAAAAATTCACCAAACAAACTCAAAGTAAATCATATTCATTGAGTAGAACTCTCCCGAAAACAAAGAAGCGTTTTTTATTTCGTTTGATCCGGAAACAAAACAAGTTCAACTTTCAAAAGATCTGAGAATGAGCGAGACTAGTACACACTAATCAAGCATTAAAAGATAAAAAAAAAAAACACTTCCATAAAACCAATGCAATCGGAAATGTGAAGGAGGAGAAGGATAGAAAAAAGAATTCACCGTGATCAAAGGAAGCAAAACGAAACCGGAGAAGTCGTCGGAAAACAAAGAGCAGGCAACGAAGCTCCAATTTAAAGGCCAGAGGAAATCGAGGGTATAATGGTCTTTTAGCGGAGACGTCGAGAGGACTGTGGAGGCGGAAAGACGAAACGAAGAATCAGAGAATAAAAAAAAAAAAGTTATTTATTTAAAAAGTGAAAAATAAGTCCATACACGTGGAAGATAGTGAGAGGATCTGGACCGTTGGATGTGTTATATGTTATGTCAACCTGACAAAGGCCATGCAAAAAACTTTTCCACTTGGTACGCCAAATCATATTGCACGAAATGCTCAAATAGTCAATTTCATTACCTGTCTAACCTAATTTCACAACCAATCTAACTGCATTTAAACTGAACATAAAATAGGGATAATTCCAACTAACATGAATAAAAACTGGAAATTGTAGTTGGATTTAGGTAACTTTGAAAATGAAATTGACCTAAGTTTTATGGGTCTTTTATTTTGTACACTTAAAATTATAAACATATATTTAGGAACTTCATTGTTAGAGAGCTAATTTATTTTCCTATCTGTCTCCGACTTCTTCTGAGTCCCTGAAAATTGAGCAATAACGTGTCAGAATTTAACCAGTAGCATTCTGATCAAAATTTATAGGGGACATATTACCATTAGAAAGAAGGAAACAAAAAGAGAAACAAAAATGGTTTTCTCAGGCTTACAATGGTTTCACTTGTGTTGGTCACTTCTGAAACCGATGCTTCTCCTGAAACCATATTTCCTTTCACTGTGTTTGTGGACATCATAAAACATGGAAGTCTTTGTTAGATTTCAAATCCAAAAGCGATCAAGAAGAACGTTATGTACAACCAAACCAAACGTGAACAGATTTGAACTTTTCTAGAAAAGGACTACGCGAATCATTCATCGTAATGGAGCCAAACACCTTAAGTTGAAGTTGAAGAAATAATAGAGCGACACATAGTTGAGAAGTTTACCAGTTGGAGGATTCAATTTGGTAGGCAACTTTTTGTTCTGCTGCTTTGTTGAAATTTTCTGCTTTTTGGGATTAGTCTTTGCATGTGTATGTGTAGAACCAAAAGATTCTGTCTCCTTTCCCAATATTTCCTATAAAACGAAAACTTAGACATGTTACACTATTGTATTGGTGTCAAGTTCATTCTGGGTTCCAAGATGATAGCACTTGAATCATGAATTACAAATCAAGCATTCCAATTACCTGTTGCCCTAAGGATTCATGGCTCAGGGTTTCCCAGCTCTCGCTATCCAAGCAAACCAGTTCAACATCACCATTATCAAACATAATCTGTAATAAAGCAAAATGGAAGTCCATGGCATTTAGCTCAGCAGGAAAAAGGCAAAGAAGGGAACCATGAGAAAAAACTCGTAAAAATACACGCTATTGAAATCCTATAGGATCCACTTCAAGCATAAACAACTCATAGGGTTGTATGGTTAAGTCAAAGAATGATGCCTTTATACCATCGAGTTTCATCAAAAGAAACTCAAAAGCATGTTCAATATCTACAAGAATGCAATGTCTTCTAAAATTAGTACAAAGGAAGATACAGGACCAGGACTTATAGTCTTGTCAATTATCCCATCATATGCCATGGATCAACAATGAAGAATGAGTCGCATTATGAAAATTATAATATAAGTATACTCCATTGATAATTAATTTCTATATTGAGTTAATATGCCACTCATGGTGAGAAATGGATAAAGTCTCATCAAATAAAAAACAGAATAACATGGTCTGGAAGTCACTGGCGTACCTTGTGAGAGTTGCTTTGAGAATTAAACTTCTCAACAATACCCGAATAGAAACTGTCAAAAAGACAAACACAATTACAGACACTCCAGCATATATTTGGTAACTATAAGAAATTTTTTACCATCCATCAGTGGGGGAGAGTAACTTAATCCGCTGCCCTATGATTTTTTCACCTTGATTGCTGATATCCTGTGACAATCGTTAACTGGTATCACAGGAAAATAGCGATAGTTATATAAAAAAAAATTGAAGTTACCTTTAAAGCAGATGCTGCCGCAGAATGTTTGGATGAAGTAGTTTTGTTGGTTACACTTGTTCCAGCACTTTCCTTACGAGTACTGTGTCTTTCTAGCTTCTTTGTAGGCATATCTGACTCAACTATCCTCAAAGATGAAGAATTAGAAGAAATATGTTTTGCCCCCTCAAGAGTTTTACACCTTTTTGAAGAAGCAATCTCCTCCTCTCTGGAAATAGCATTTTTTTCAGGCAACCCCAAATGACTTCGCTTCCTGCTACCCCTCGAGTTGTTCTTCCTGGAGTCGGTTGAACCTGTCACCGAGGTCTCAATTTGTTTGCCCAATATTGAAGGCAAAACTTTATCCTTGAAAACAGCTGCTGGGCCATCTTCTTGACACCTTTGATCATGCTTTAAAAGAGTTCAAGTAGCCAAAATAAACAGGATCAGAAAAAGGAAAGCTTACATAGTGTAAGTTAAGCAGGCAATATGGTAAAAGGATAGTAACATGTTGCAGAGTGGATATACCAGGGAGATCTGTGATTGGAATATACGACCTACTCTTTCAATGAAACTTTGTTCCAAAGCGTTTCGGGTATGAGACTTAGCCTTATTCTGCAAAATGCATTTACAAAATCATATATGCTAGTTTTTGTCGTAAGTAGAGCAATATTGACACGATGCAGGACTTGCCTGTTTATCTGTTATGCTAGCGAGGCTTAATTTGTACAACGATGATGGCAACAAAATCGATCGTGGAGCTTGTGGAGAAGTGACCACCATACTTTTTAACGTGTTAATAGCTGAGTAACCAATATCAGCTAGAATGTGTAGCCTCTGCAGTTCAAAGCATAACTATATTAAGCTTATGAATTGTAAAAAAGTATCTGTGTTATTCAGTGTTATTACGCCACACTTACAGGAGTTTTACAAGAATCAGTAGCATCCTCAGCTCTTTTAATTGCACGAAAGATACAAAACAAGAAAGGGGCAGTTTCCTTGATAGTAGATCCATTATTGTTGATACTGAGTAGCACCTTCATGACCAAGAACAGAGGGCTGCGAAAGGGAATAAGTGAGAACTAAATTTAAAACTGAAACCAACCCCCAAAATAGTAGGAACAAAGCAATTACCCACAAAACCGAGCATAGACATGCTCGTCCATGCAGTCTTCTGAAGGGAACTCTGGGTCATGTGCAAGAACATGGATCAGGAACACAATAATGTAAGCTGGACTATCAATGAGTGATTCCCCTTTATCTAAATCCCGACATGCCCGAGCTTCTCGTGTAGCATTGTTGACGAATCCATTGATGTATCTAATTGACTGAACAAAAAGATAGAGAAATTTTTCAGATAACCTAAAGGGTTTAAACAATTGAATATTCCCATTATACAGTGGGGAGCATGAAAGTTACATCATCTTGCAGATCTCTGCTTGGACTAGACATGGAAAACGAAAAAGCACATGCATATCTACTGGGTATCATATGTTCCGTCGATAGCTTGTGTAATTTGGTGAGAAAAGTCCTGGTAATAGAGACGTTGGAATCCTGGCAGAAGACAACGGAAAGGAAGCAATTATAAGCCAAATAAGCACAAATATCCGGTACAAGAAACCAAAACGAAGCAATTATAAGCCAGACTGGCCTTATGGCTCTAACATGGTTAATTCACTACTAAAACACACCCTTTTTTCAGGAATATATTACCATAAACCCAAGCCTATATATAATTAGAGTTACGTGTGGATACTTCCTATATGCAAGGATAGATACTCTCATAAGTTACAAAAATGCAGCATGCAGTACATAGCCACTTTAACAGTTAGCTCATGATTTTCCATCAACCAACAAAGACACAAGTTGAAAAACGAGCAGTAGAAATGATCCATTTAGAATAGTATTCAAGAATATCTATTAAATTGGTTGGTTGTTGTGCAAAATGGAAGTCACTTACCTTCCCCATCAAAATTGTAAGGCGGAAAATTTCAGGAGAAATATGAAGGTCCCATTTCCTTGCAAGCAATAGAACAGCTTTAGCAGCAGCCAGTCTAACATGAGTCCCTGTGTCCTCGCTACAAATTTCAAGAGCAAATAAGTATGTCTGATCATATGAGAAGTCGGCAAGGATCACTATTAACCAAGAGAAAATTGTGAAAGCTTACAAAGCTTCCTACCACATAATCGATTTGCATTACTATCCAAAAGCACGTACCATGATTTGATGCCATCTTGTCCTTGTGAATTTAGTGTTTTCTTCAAAATGTTTAACAAGTCATCTATTTTCCTTTTGACTTGGCACTGACGAGGCAAAAAACTTTTCACTAGTGCTTTGAGCCCATATATCTGCCAAAAATAATAATAAGTCAAAACTGAACATACCTCATCGTTATCAAAATTTGATAACTTTGTTGCACTTATCCCAGACTATAAATCTTAAATTTTCAAGGTTCACAAGCTACTAAAGGAATAGCAAAATTCTTAACAATAATGTGATTTACACCTATAACTACATGCTGCAGCAGCACTATTCTTAAGAACTCTGCAGTAAAGTATGAAAATGCTGAACTTCTTACAAAGTACACATATAACTGCACCAATGTTGAGCAGAAGCATTTATTAACGGCCCACTTGTTTCACTTTGGATTAAATGCTAAAGTAAATATGCTCAGTGACTAATAAACTGGAAGTATAAGAATTTCTTTCTCCAGCACTTGCCTTTAGCTTGCAAGAGCTGCAACAACCAGAAGACTGATCACAAGGAGGTTCACTGTCAGATGGCTCTTCCTATGAATATAGCCATCAACAATTAGAAAAGCTAAAAAAAACAAGAACTAGCTGGATATCTCAATTTTACTTTTGAAGAATAGCACCTCTTGCCACTTACTTGAAAAACCTGGTATACATAGCTGCTGAAATCTTCATATATATTGTCAAATGCCAAAACAGAATATTGCCCGACACACGCCAAAGATTGCAAAGTTGTTGGAATGTTTCGTCCACACAGCAAAGAATCTATGAGCATCTGAGCAACATGAAAGAATAACAATCAATGGCAGCAATCAGTTTTCTCGATAAAAACAGCTATCACAAATGGGGAGTACTGCGGAAGATATGTGCACAGAATAGACTGTGTAACATAGTTATGATCCCAACAATCATTGTCACATCACCATTTCAATAATTCTACTCACCAGTTTGTTAAGTTTCGGAGACTTTAAAGCACAATAAAGTTATACACTAGGGTTTTTTCTTAGCTAGTTTCATACGATTCACATAAATGCCTTCAATCTAGGATATCCATATGTGAACAAGTAACTGTGGAGAAAAGGAAATAAACAAATCTACAGGTTGCAGAAAAACAAACCTCGCCTAATTCAGAAAGTACAGATTTATCAGATGCTCCAGCCAATGAAGCGATGGCAGAAACCGCACATTTTGCCTGAGAACGAGTACCTTCCAGACACACCTTCTCCAGAACAGGGTAATAGTCACTGCAAAGCCAAACCATTGTCTTTCTCATTAATCCAAAAAAAAGTAATCTAGGTATGTTATTGATAAGCCATGATTAAGAAGAAAAAATATCTAAAACGAAGTAAAAGCATCTAATAAATCCGATAAAACGTGATTACTATCTTTAAAATTTTACGTGATTCATAATAATATGTTTAGTGTGCTGTGTCCAATCTTCTTAAATTATTTTTGCATCAAAGAACTCTTACTAATCATAGGAGAAATATACACTACTGTAGTAAAGATTATAAAAAAAGTACGAAAAAAAGAGTTTAAAAATTGCCATTATAACAGATTTCTCTAGCGTGACTTTTGCTTTAGCAACACAACTATACTATATATGTCCTCCAACTAGATGAACGTTTTAAAAGATATCATAAATCAGTGTAAATAAGGCAGTAGCTCTAGCAGTCCAGATTACACTCTGGCTACCTACCAGGGCTCCAAAACAAACAGGATGGTGGATTGTACTGACAAACTCATTGTAACAGCTGAAGAGGTTACCTAAAGTTGACAGAAATATAAGGAGCTGCCTTTGATAAAGCTTCAATTAGCTCGTCAGCAACTGAATCATTCTCCTCTAGCAGCTTTAGAAACTGCTTTTCTGAACCTCTCAGGTAAGAAGGGAACATGCTGAGGATAACCTAATTTGGGAAATCAGTGAAAGAGTCACATTTAAATATTTGAAGCTGATACATACATAATACTATTGTATACTTAAGAATGATGTTTTACAACAGAATACCTAAACTGAACAACGAACAGATATCCAGAGTAAAAATAAATAAAAGAATTATAATCAGAGGATGCCAGCATGTTTCTCAACATCTGTCCTTACCAGAAGAAGTTTGATGGAAGGAGCTTTCAATTGCGTGTTAGCAGTGGAACTGCCACAAAGCTGATTCAGAAGACACTGAACATGCTCTGAGCTGAATATTGTAGGCGAGCATTTTGTAGAAAGTACACGCAGGAACTCAGAAAGAGAATGTTTAGCATCAATTGTCTTGAGGAATTTTTCCTGAAAATTAAAATTAAAGAACAATGAGGAAATGATCACCACTCTAATGTATAGAAAAGTTCAATAGATGCAATATGAACAGTTCTTCATTCTGAATACTAATGCATTTCCTGTAAAATACTCTGCTGATACAGTGATACTATTACAATGATGCATCATAGAATATGTCACGAATGGAAAAGAGTAGAATATTCATGATAAAGTAGATGTTTCAAAGAATATTTTATGAATTATGAAGAAATTGAGCATAAATAACACATTAGCAAATAATCTCTCTGATGCTCAGAAAATTTTGACTTACTCTAATAATCTGGGCACTTGTAAATGTCAGTTCCTCCAGCAGGAGAGTTAAGGCATCAAAAGTTGATGTGTCTCTCATTTGGTCTAATTTATTAAAGCAATCTTGTGCCTTGGAGGCATCTAGAAAGCAAGCTGAAAGCTTTATGAAACAGCTCTTTTGATTTCTTTGCACTTCTTCATTATTTTCATCCTGAAGCATGCATCACATTGAAATACTAAAATGAGCAATGTAAGATTTGCAAATCCCTTAGGATCTGTGAGACACCAAAACTTAAGAGACAAAATGTAAATTATACCTTATCTTTCGCCCAGAGGGTCAGGCAATGCCGTAATTCATTTTGCAACCTGGAAACATACTGAGTGAATAAACATAAAGCCTTTTCACATATATGACGCTAAAATTTTCAGTTTACCTTCTTTTCTGAGATAGAATTGAATTGAGTGACTTGAAGTGCATATGATTCATAATGGCAACGCATTGGACCCAGTGCCGCATCCTCTCCGCAACTGTAAGCTGGCGAGGAAAAAGATCATCCGAGAGCACTAGTTCCAAATTTTGGGACCTAAGTAATTCACAGAACTAAATTAGTTTTTCCCTAATAATTAGAAATTTGATATAAAAAAGGAAAACAAACTATTCAAGGATAGCTGGTGCAAAATAATACCTGAATTCTTCACAATTTTTTTCGCAACAAAGCAGCAAGATTTTGCATGGGATTTGCTCAAAATGATCATTTATCGTCATGCATCCTTCTGCACACTTGTCACAATAATCTTGATATACTTCAGTCAAATTCTGCAGAGCTTTCTTCCTAACAGATATCTACATTAAGCAAAAACACAATATGAATTCAGCTGGTCAGTAATCATGGAAAAAGTAGCCCTTTATTAGTGTTTTATATACTAAAAAAAACGTAGAGTACCTTCTTATCCCGAAGCCTATCACTGGCTTCAGAAATTAGATTCAAAGGAACATCCTTCATATTAAACTTCATGATATCACATGCAACCATCAGAGCCTGCGTTCTAACTCTATCATCAAAATCTAATAGGCGTTCCTGGATGGCAGCTAACACATAAAAAACCAATAAAGGAAACCAGAAATTATAGAAGATAAATATAAACGAAGAACAAGGAAGGAGATAGCAGCTTCAGGAATATTACTGAGAACTCCACATGCTTTATTCCGCGACTGATTCGCCAAGTAACACTGTTTGACACATTTCAGTGCAGTCATTCTGACTTCTGCAGATTTATCTGAAAATCTTCTCAAGAACTCTACAAAAAGGTCTTGATATATCTCTCTTAAGCAGTGCTTAGACTGTGAAAAAATCCTTCCAGCTAGGTTAAGGGCCTTTATTCGCACATCGACCTGATCAGTCTGCAGATGGAGAAAATAAAATCCCCTGTGAGTAGCCGCAAAAAACAAACAGGAATAGTAACATAAAGTTTTAAAACAAAACAATCAATACCTGCCTACATAACAGAATTTAATCAATTTCATAGAACAGTCTGATTACAAGTCTATGAATATGCAAGTGTATAATAAATACCAGTAGTTCTTGCGTTAGGTACGGGATAACTGCAAGCAGAATGTGGGGAGCATTTAAGGAAATCCTAAATATGATTTCGTGATAAGAATCTTTGAGATTAGTCTGGATGGAATCCTTCTCCGTAAAACAGGATATTAAAAAGCTGCAAATTAATGGCTCGAGCGTGTCACTACAGCTTTCAATGAGAGAACTGGCAAGCTTATCAGCTGAAGAAGTTGTATCCTGAAACACGTAAGAACAAAAAAATCACCCGATCATTTTGCAAATCATAATCAATAGGGAATATATCTTTGTATATCCATACCTTTCCCTCCTTAACAAGATTTTCCAAGATAAGATCGACAAGTGAAGAATTTGGGTCTTCCTTCAGAATATCAATCATTATAGTTAAAATGTGATTATACAAATTTTGTTGCGTTTGCTGAGTGTTCGCCTTTCGCTGCTGTATTTTGCTATTTTTCTGGTGAATTACACTTTGTTCATGGTGCTTCCTGTAAAAGTAACGGAAAAACAACCTTGTTATTGCACTTTGATTACGAAACCAAGGAAGCCATGAAACTAAAAAATAAATTGTTTCATCTCTTACCTTACAACAGAGAAAAATATGCTAAACATCTCGTAAATTAAATCTTGGCAGCCCACGTTCACCATTTCCAGATAACATTTACATCGAGAAAATATCTCCAAGATTTTTGCTCTTTTCGTGAAATAAGGGCTTACAGTATCAGATAGCTCAGAAAACTCAGCAATAAAGAGACCGAAGATCTCCTGAAATTGGGATATGGCATATTATAGTATGTTGTCTATAAAAACTAGTACAAGTAATGAGAATCCGCTTGAAAAAAATAAAAATAAAACTGGAATTAGGAGTTGAAGAATCTTTATACCCTGAGATACTTCACTTCAAAAGGTAGCTCAGGTGCAAAGATCCGGAAAATCTCGGAGACACAAACAGTGACCAAAAGACTCACGTCATTATCACGATTTTTAAGGAGACCATGCTTTATAATGGATTTCTTCAGGGGTTTTAGCTCAGCTTGTAGCAGTTTAAGAGCTTTTTCCTTGTTCACTGCATCGGTGGCTGAAAAAGCTTGCTCGATTTTTGACAGATGAGTAGGAAATTCCTGCATGATTGAAAGTGACAAAGAACTTTTTAAATTAATCTTTGTATTATAATTTGATTCTGATTAGAAAAAACGCTCAAATCACCTTCAGGTAATCGATCAGCTTACAATTACATGTAAATTGCCCAGAAAATAACCAAAATCTATATTAAGTGTGCAATATCGAGAGATACTGTTGTTAACTCAAAAACCCTTGAGAGACAAGGCAAACCGAAAGAGATAAAGAAATATCAGAAATAGGTTTTCGCTCATCAAACCCAGTCACAAACCCACTCAAATTCGAGTAAATCGAGCTTATTCGGAGTTAATTACAAGTTCACGAGATTTAAGAAATCAAACCCAAATTGATGAAATCAAGTCATCTAAAAAGAAAATCCAGTTATTGATTTTCAAAAGTAGTCGTTTCATCAGAATCAGAAGTTACCCGTAGTAGCTTGACCAGAGAATCCTTGTTGAGACGAGATTTTTGAAGCAAAAGAGAACCCAGTTCGTGAACTATCTGCGCCGGAGTTTTCTCCATTCCGTGCACCGCTAGTGAAAATCGAAATCAAATTGAACACCAAACGAACAAGAAAACCCTAGAAACTCGTCTCTGGAGCGACGAGAGAGCGAATCTGAGGTTTAACGGTGTGTCTGTGATGAAAATGGAGAGGGAAGCTTTGGGCGGGAGGGTCCTTTTTCTTTCTATTCCTTTTTGGCCATTTTATTGTTTTATTCACTGATTCGTAGCTGATGAGGATCATAACTAACTATATACACGTATACCTAAATAGGCCTTTAGGCCCAAATAGAGCTACCTAAATAGGCCTTTAGGCCCAAATAGAGTTACCTAAATGGCCTGTAAGCCCAATAATATTTAGCTTCAATATATTTTGGGTCCATTATGAAAAATTCGACCCAACACGTTGTCTAACTTTTTCTTTTTTGTTCAATACACGTCCTCTAACTTCTTTTTTTCTTTTTCAAATTGAATAATGAATTTAGACTTATAATTATAATTTTAAATATTTAGTTATCTAAAATTTTATATATAAATAATTATTTTTAAATATAATAATATTTTATATACATATTTAAGTTTTGGTTCCACGCAAAGGTAAATTGGTGAACTCTAATCTTGAACAATTGTTTTGATGAGCTTTCCCTAAACTCAAAAAAGAAAAAAAATTATTTTGTTGAATTCGGTTTAATCTGGCTAACATTGAACTTGGTAAAATGAAATGGTTGAATAATTGAAAAATGAGATTATTCAGGAATACACATGCAAAGATTACGCATTTTGTTTTCATTTTATTTTATATCGAATTTATTTTCAAAAAAAATGTTCATACCTCGCTTAGCAGATTCATTTTATTTCATCTAAATTGAATAAAATATTTATCAAATCAAAAAAGTTTAAAATATACTTTTTGTCTATGAAAACATCTATACATTATTCATAATATTCTAAATTAGGTAAAATTACTACAGTAACTCATTTATAATTATAAATCGACAAAATAATTTTCCAAATTATGAATTACTAGAATAACTTCTATAAATTTTCTCTGTAAAATGTAATCACCAAAATACCTTTACATAATTAAAAATCAATATTTTAATTATAAAAATAGGAATATAGTTTTTTTTTATCTACGAAAACATCTGTACGTTATTCGTAATATTTTAAAAATATATTTCAAACCTTTTGGCAAAAATATTGATCGAAGATGACATATATAAGAAACAATAAAAATTAATAAAAATTTTGCTTGATTCGTAATTATTCTACTAATTACGGTGGTGTAATAAGCAATGAGACACACACCACTCCATGTGCTTAATGACACACAACACCACTTGACACTGTTTCATAGTGTTTATTTGATCATATTCTGTCTTTATAATTACTTGCATCAATATTCAATTATTGAAACCCATATAAGAAATAACAATAATTGTGTTTGTTAATAAGACCAGAATCTCTAAATTAGATGCCTTTTGACTTTTGTAGATTTCTTATCCCTATTTCAATGTACAAATTTCTTCGTATGTCTTTTTTTTTTTTTTGTCAAATAGCCTAGTGGATTTTAAATCTCCTCCTACTATTGCAGGTAGGGGGTTCGATCCATGGTGCTTTAAGAATTTGTAAAGTGACTACACCACTGGGCCACCTGTCATCGACGCGGGACAATGAATTCAGAATTACTAATTTTGTTTTTCCGACTATAATTACAAAATTCTAAAGTTATGATTTTTCATTTTATTTATGAAACTAGAAGATTAGAGGATAATTACATATTTAAAGCTAGATGGGTCGAGGGGTTTAAGAAGAAGCATTTCCATTTTACTTTGAAGTTGAAACACTATTATGACGATGCCATGATTTTTCTATAGATGTTAGTGGTGGATTTTACAATAAATTAAACACAAAATATTGAATATTGTGTCAAATTTTTCCAGTCTTCTTCTCTTATCTAGGAGATTTTGACATTCTGAATAGTTTATTTTTCAATTTCTTCCTGCGTTTGATCTTAAAATCGTTAAATCACAAAATCCACTTTCTTACTTGTAATGTTAGTGAATTAGCTTGAAATTTACTATTTTTTAGGTTTGTATTGACACATTAGTTTTTTTATTTAATTTAGGCTTTGTTAGTTTGTTGGTCGCTGGCGACCGCGACCAAAACATGTTCCTTTCGTGGTCGCTGGTTCAGCGACCAACGATTACAATTTTCGATCGTTATTTTATTTAGTGATTTGTGGCAACTATCAAACCAAAATTTTTTATTTTTTTGGTCGCAGTCGCCAGCGACCAGCAAACGAACATGATATTAATAAAAGGAATGAGTTTACAAAAAAAAAAGTTAGGTGAGATAACTAAAATCTTGAAAACTTGATATATCTTTTAGATGCACATTTGTAATGGTCTACAAGTGACAGAAAGATATAAAGTTAACTTGAATACTCCAACTTGGCTTGCATTTCACCCTTGTAAGTAAGTCAAAACTTGTATACATTGCTTATACTATGCAAAAGTGAAACCTAAACTTGTTGCCTACTTCATTCAAGATCTTTCTATGTGTTTAACTTATTGGTTTGATATTTTCTCCTAACTTATTGTTCACATAAAGTGAGACCATTCTTATAGCTTGACCAAAATCAGTCATAAACTCAATATATTGATTGGTCGGTCATACTTTGAAGAAGCACATATGCCTGTTAAAATTCGTTTTATGTAATCTAATTATGTATAACATATACTCTAAATATTAAAATGCATTTTGCTTATGTATTCTAAAATATGATTTTTCTTTTTCTGTTTTAGATTTGCTAAATTGTTATAAGAATTTTATATATAATTCATGACCGATCATGATTATGATAATTTGCCACTTTTTCTTTTTTATATTGGCTGCCAAACCTATTATAGCTTTAGCCATAACTTATGATACCTCATAAATATTCTTCTCCATTAACTACAAAAACAAAATTAGTTGTGGGGATTTGGATAGTTTGGTCCTTAACTATGATAACATTTTAGGATTTGAACGTATAAATTGTATAATTATATCGTTGGTAAATAATAAAAAGAAAATTTGTCAAATGAATACTAACTTTCAAATTTCAGCCATTTGAATTCTTTGAAATAAATATCAATTTTATTTTTGTTCTAAATTTTGTGTTGACTCATCAAATTAGACATACTAGTAAATTGCTAAACAAAAGAAATGGGTACAATTAAACATCCTAGCAATTAAGTGTGGTTTTGATTTACGAGGAGAGTAAATGATGTTCAATTGTATCTAATTCTTCCGTTTAATAATTTAATGGTGCGCCTGATTTAGTTAAGTCAACATAAATTTTAAGATGAAATTGAAGTCAACTAAAAGTTGATGTTTATTCTGTAAACCTGATAGTTAGTGTTCTAAATGGTTGAAATTTGAAAGTTAGGGATTTATTTGATAATTTTTTAATAATAAATCAATGAATATATACCATTAATAATTTTTTAATATGTGTAAAAACCTAAAACATCAACTATATAAAAATATAAGGAATATAAAATTATAAAATAAAAACTTGTATCGTGAAAAATAAGTTATTTAATTGACATACTATGTTCCAGTTTAATACTAAATGATGAATTCAAATTTTAATTAATTTCAAATAGACTAATTTAATTATAAATTGATCCTATTGCTGAAAAAACTTGCATGATAAAAAAGTGGTAGATATTCTAATTGCATTTTCTGTCATAAATATACATTTGCATAATTTGTTTTCTTATACAATATAAATATACCGAGTTTTTATTAGTTTAATGATTATAATAATTCATTATATTATTTAGAATTTGATTCTTCTCTTCTATTAATTTAACATATTAAAGTTATGTTAAGGTAGATATTGATTAAATAGAACATAAATATAGAATTTGATTGCAAAAGAAAGAAATTGAATCGACAAAATAGTTTTTTTTTTATGTTATAATAAATGGAAAAACCTACGGAAGAGCGAAACATTATTTTCATGGCATAAGAGGGGAGAGAGAGGGAGAGATAGACGTTTAAGAATGATGAACAGAAGAGAATTGGAGACAAATCACATGGAAGAAGAGCTTACTACTACAGTTACCTTCTCCACTTTTCACTTTCATTAGGGTTTCTCCTTTTCTCTCTATTTAGCTGCGTTTCAGCTCCGCAGCTTTTCCTCTCTTTCTCTCCGATTCACTTCTTAAATCCCCTCAAGTTTTGTGGGTTTTTGTCGCTTCTCGATCTAATTCCGAAATTCGTTAACTTTTTTGAGCGAGAGATAAGGTTTGAGAGAGATGGAGGAAGGAAGTTTGTTCAGATCTCTACTAGCTATTCTCCAATGGTGGGGTTTCAATGTTACCGTCATCATCATGAACAAATGGATCTTTCAGGTATCTTTTTTTATCCTCTTCGGTTCTTAAGATTAGGTTTTACATAATTCCATTGATCTGATCTGTCTTTGATATGGAAAATTTTCTCAGTTTGTGTAATTTGGTTTATGGATTGGTTAAAATGCTATGAAAAACTTTGCAGAAACTGGATTTTAAGTTTCCACTGTCGGTTTCATGTGTTCACTTCATATGTTCATCGATTGGAGCATACATCGTCATCAAAGTTCTGAAGCTTAAACCGTTGATATTGGTTGAACCAGAAGATCGATGGAGGAGAATTTTTCCAATGTCATTTGTGTTTTGTATTAACATAGTGTTGGGAAATGTTAGCCTTCGATACATTCCGGTTTCGTTTATGCAGACGATTAAATCCTTCACTCCAGCAACTACAGGTTAAGTTTTAGGGAATGCAAGTTTCAATTTGTGATCTTTATTTTGTCTTATTATTGAATTGTAAGAGAATCTGATTGTTTCCTATACGTATGCTTTGAGCAGTTGTGTTACAGTGGCTGGTATGGGGGAAATACTTCGACTGGCGTATTTGGGCGTCTCTTGTGCCCATTGTTGGAGGAATTCTACTGACCTCTGTTACTGAACTTAGTTTTAACATGTTTGGATTCTGTGCTGCTTTGTTTGGATGTTTAGCTACTTCCACTAAGACCATTTTAGCCGAATCCCTTCTTCATGGTTACAAATTTGACAGGTTTGTGCTCTTCCTAAATCTACGAATATCAATCTGCTTGGAAGAAAGATTTGATCTTTTCTGTTTTCTTTGTCTAGCATAAACACTGTTTACTATATGGCTCCTTTTGCCACCATGATTCTCGGGTTACCAGCATTGTTATTGGAAGGCAACGGAATTTTGAGTTGGTTTGAAGCACACCCGGCTCCTTGGTCAGCCCTTATTATTATATTCAGTTCTGGTGTTTTAGCCTTCTGTCTTAACTTCTCCATCTTCTATGTCATTCACTCCACAACCGCAGTCACATTCAATGTAGCTGGAAACCTTAAGGTAACAAAGACAATCTCTTCTTTTTGATTACTCAGGATGATCCAAAATAATAGCAAGAGAACAACTTTAAGTTCACTTTACTGGCAATGCTTAGCTTGTATTGTTTGTTTGCAAACCATGTAAACTGGTAAGCTAAATATTGTTTTGGCATCTATGTCATATTCGATCTGCAGGTTGCAGTGGCTGTATTGGTCTCATGGTTGATATTCCGTAATCCAATATCGTATATGAATGCTGTTGGATGTGGAATTACGCTTGTGGGATGTACATTCTATGGATATGTAAGGCATATGCTTTCACAGCAAACACCGGGAACTCCTCGTACCCCGAGAAGCAAGATGGAATTACTTCCTCTTGTCAATAATGATAAAGTCGAAGGCAAAGAGTGATCCGATCCAAAGTTCAACTTAGTACTCACTGGTTCAGGCTGCTGCAGAAGAGAAGAGCATCTACACAAGGGGTGTTGAATTTTTACTAAAGATGCATTTTACTCAAAAACCTTAATAGAGAAAAGTAACATTTTGTTTCTTCGTTTTGTTTTCAGTTCGTACTATTTATATCTCTGTGAATGTAGTAGAATCTTTAATTTATCCAAAACAATTTTAGAAAAATAATGAAGAGAACTGCTGTTTTTCTTAATTTATTTGTATATGTATGCATTAATGTCTCTCGGCTAAGTCAAACTATGAGAAAACACGTTTCAAAATTAAAACCCTTCCTAAAGTGTGGAGCTGTTCTAATATCTATACAACTGAAATTGGTTTATAACTCATCTCTACTGTATGTGCTGTGTTGGCCTAAGAATGCTATATCTTCTGAGGATAGTTCCATTGACAGATAATGCCGAGATTCTCTTGACCTGAATCGATAGAAATGGAGATTAGGGGAGAAACTAATCATAGACTCAGTAAATATGGTGGATCAATTGGTACTGACCTTCGCCGTCTGCTTTTCTCCATGGCTCCGGATAGGTTTGAGGGATCTGCTTTTGAAATCTGTCCTATGAATGAAGCATATTCATGGAAAGCTCTTCCTTTCAATGATCTCAGAGGGACTACTGACTCTAATATGCCAGAAATCCGTGCAGTTCGCTCACTGCATTTAAAAGAAAAGCAACTCCGGTAATGAGAAAAGGGAACAGTGGAAATTTTTGGAACATAAGTGTGTCAGCAAGAAATTTGCATTGCAACAGATAAACCTACACGAAATGATTTACTAATCATACGTTGAGAGGATGTTATATACCGTTTTAACAAGTCTTCATGTGTTTCTGGTTTCATATCTAAGCAGTTTCCATTGCTCAATCTGTGATCCTGCTTTGTCTCGTCTACTGACAATCTTCTTCCTGATTCCATGGTGGCCGATGGAGTAGGAACAGATCCTGTTGTAGAAATTTGGTTTGTGAAAAAGCTAAACCCTTTCTGTGACACAATGGAAGTCATCTGTTCAAGCATCTGAGATAGATCAGACGTATCAAGATCTATAGAAGCGTTCATCATTGACTCCGAAGTTCCCTGAATAAGTAAATTCATAAGTAAAACATGTCTAAGCTGAAAACTGTGAAAAAAAACAGAGGAGCTAAATACTAGTGAATTCTCACAAGGTTCAGGCATCTAGATTGTATTAGGTCAGCTTCTGATATAAGATTGGTTATCTGATGAGTGAGATCAAGAACTTGGGGAGCTTCCACAGGTTCAGAATCCAAATATGGCTTGAAATCAGCATGCCTCAAACAAAGTTTCTCCCAGGATTCTTGCACCGTATATCTAGAGGTATTAAGTTTCAATTTCTGAGATGTCTTTGTCTTACCAACATCTATACGGCTGCATTCATCTGAAACGTGTTGCATCTTCTGGGAAGTCACTACATATTCCTTGCAACTGTCTTCCATCACCATTGCATCACAAGATTCTGCAAATATCTCACATGTATTCTTCAAGCAATCAAAACTCTGAAATCTGTCTATGTATAACTCTTTTGATGGGGTAGTCTGTACGACGTCCTCATTCATAGGCACTCCTACTCTTCCATCAAAATGTCCACACGATACCGCTCTTGGCGACAGCTCAGCTTCACCATCCATTAAAGTTTCTGGAACATATGAAGATTCTGGTACACATGACACATCAACCGACTGTGAAACCTCATTAAGGCAAGGGACTATTGATGTCTCATACTGATAACAAGTTTCCTCCAATACTTCTTCTCTGGAAGGAAATGAAGAATCAGGCAATGGGATTGTTTCCTTTTGCATATTTGGGAAATATGACGACAACATACTGTTTTCTTGCACAAATAATCTGTCATTCTTCTGATGTCTTGAGAAGGAAATCTGTATGTCACTCAGAGGCTCCTCTTCTGAATCAGAGGACATCACAACATTGAGCTTCCGCCTTCTCTTTGGCGGAGAGAACGAGAGTGGTTGGTAGCAAGTGTTGCTCAGTCCACACGGAATACTTAAGACATCTTCTAATTCATTATAATTTTCAAAACAAGTGTTCTGCCTTAACATGGCTGCTTTCTTGGCTTGTATGCTGTTCTTTTCTGTGCCCCGCCTCCATAATCTATTAAGCACTTTTTCGTTTTCAACCTCTTCAACAAATACTTCCACTGAGTTATAACTTTCCTCTTCCATGGTTAATACCTTAGAAATCTCACTCTCCACCAACTGAGACAGTTGAGAAGGGTAATCCTGTGCAATTATCTTGGGAAGCAGTAAGTGCCCAGCTTCATGATCAAAGAGATCTGGATTACATGTGTTCTTCACCTTTCTGGCTGTGATAGGAAATTAAACCGTGAAAAAAAATGTCAAAACCTTCCAAATTACTGCATATCCACACTTAGTCTTTCACTAGTGGACCTCTGGGACTAAAACATATTTTCGTATGTAGCAATAAACATCCAATATACCTATTTTGGGTTTACTCTGAAACCAAAACTGCAATTGCATAATCGCTTTCCGTATATCACCACCACTAATCATAGTCAATTTCTCTATTGAGCCGGGATTAACTTTAACTCCCTCTGCTGCACAAACCTGTAAAACAACAAATGTTAGCAGAATCCAATTAAATTTTAAAGGTTACGCATCAGAATACATACCAGAGAAAGGTGGCTAAACAGCTCTTCTTTTGACGGCAGTGAAAAGCATATTTCTATCCTATCCAAGTTGTCTGGTAAACCATGATTCTTGTCTGTAAATATGCATGCAATACAGATTCCATCAGCATATTAGATAGGATAAACAGCAAATGAAATAAGAATGGTATTTTAACATGGACGAATACTACCATTGGCAGTCAATATCACAGGCCCTTTTGCTTTCTTAGCAATCTGCTGAATAGCAGAAATGAGACCACGATCTTCAGCAAAGCAAATATCTACATCTTCAAAAAGAATTAAAGGCTTCACGTTACTTCCATCATTCTGGCTAAGTAATACAGGTGCCACTTCAATTACATCCTCGACCCCATTGCTATCACTACATGAATTGAAAAGAGGTTCCAAGGACCTGAAAAAACAAATTATGTGAATACAAACGCTATCTTGAGTTTGAAAGGACCAACAGAATTGCAGAAAATAGCAGATGTAAGTGTTGCAATTCCATGTACCTTGACAGGCTATATGACTTAAGAGCCTCCCCAAATCTCTGCCTAACAACTGTACCACTTCGGCATTCTGATGTATTCGACTGTAGAATAAAGTCAGTAGAGACATATTTTGAATACCATGAACAATTGTGAAAGTATAAAATCATGATTGCAGGAGAGGGAAAAAGGTCCTTTAGCTACATGTAGGGAAAACAGTTCCTACTTCTAAGATTTTGAATCCTTGTTCCTTGGCGCATGCATGAATAGCTGCAGATTTTCCACTCTGCAACATAGCAAAATCGTACTCACAAACATCAGCGCTGCATACATGAAATTCAGAAACAAATGCAAATATTAAAGATAACAGCTGGTGGCAGATTATCTTATCACAAACCCCAGCTGGACCGATGATTAAGAGAACATTTTTCAGGCAGTCTTCAGCACCAATATTTTCTGAGTCAGAGTCACTTTCAGAACAGTTGTAATCAGCATCTTGCAAATTTTCTTCATCACTACTCAAAAAGTCTTTGTTTGGCTGAAACCCTCTGTCATGCCATTGGCACAGCCATTCATTCATTACTTTTACAGATTCAGTATTACCACATACCTGCAAGATAGTTGGGTAAGAAAACGTTAGAATTTTCTGTTTGCTGCTTTTCTTTTAACATATTATCCCAGAAGGTATAAACATGCATATCCATTATGAACTATGAAGGCAGCAGGCTCAAATTGTCTGACCTCGGAGGCACTTCTTGGCTGGTACATATCTGTCCATAAAGTATCACGAGGTTGGCCACTGGAGTCATTACTGCATAGATTAAAAATCATAGATCAAGCATGCTACAAAGGATGCAAAAGTAAGCCAAAAAGAACTTCCAAGTATATAATAGAGGTCGCCAGCCCATATTGTTATTTCTTACTATTTTTGAAGAAATCATACTCCAACCTAAAACATGTATGCTGCTAGTGGTATCAAACCAAATAAAAATTACCACCTCAGTCGACATGATAACCTTTGCAATTCATGGGAAATGTCTGCTGCACCACCAGCATGATCAGACAAGCTAAATGCTTCATGAACTTCACAATCCTAAAAAAGAATGTAGGAAATGACCCACTGTCATGAATGATTCCCAAAAACGAAAACACAAAATCAAGAGGAAAGTTTAACTCATCACCGATTCTGCTCCATCTAACGAGCCAAGGTACCCTCGTTTCTCTTCCTGGTATGCTGTTAAGAGTACAGGAGATACCTCTATGATACCGTCTAATTGAGTAGCACATTGTTGAAGCTCCTCTATGACACACACATCAGGATGTGAAAGAGTTGGCACTTCATTTAGATCAAATTCTTTGGGTCTATTTCTAATAGAGTTGAATTTTATTTGTTGATTAGGACTCCCACTTGTGGATGTTTGCTCACAGAACGTCCAGTTTTTCCAATCAATGGTCCGATAACCATCCTAAGAAGAAGGTTTTGCTATTTAGATTGCTTTGTTAGTAAATGTGATTAAGAAAGTTACCCTATATCACATACAACATACCTGCAACCTCTCAAATACATGGATAGGGCCGATGGTGACAATTTTATCTTTTCCTTGACCCGGAGACTGACCATTTTCTACTGCAGCTGCTCCTTGATTTCTTTTACCTCCTTTCCAAGACGAGAAAAAAGGATGTATTTGCTTGCCAGCAGACATCCGTGAATCTTCCTAATCAATTAGAAAGCAATAAATAACCAGACTTTAGAGCAAAATCCACATCAGGTCAAATGTCACACCAAATTTCGGAAAGTGCTTAAAGCTACTTCATCTAAAGGAGTATCAAAAGGCATCGATGGAGATATCATCATAAATAAAGCAAACCATATGAAACCCTATTACTTATCCTTCTCAAACACTCCACATACGATCAAAATAAGCACACACAACGTAGGCCAATTTGTGCTTAATTGTGATAATGATGTACCTCGGCTCTTAATTTTGCTTCCAGCCGCAAATTGGGAACTGGAGGTGAGACAGTGGCAGCATTCGTCTGATCAGCAGCAGCTACAATTCCATTTTTAGTTGCACTTTTCTTAGGTGTTGTTTTCCGAGGTGACTTCACTTTAGCCAACTAAATTTATAAATGAAAAAGACAAGACTATCAAGATCTTCTCGAAAGTAATTCAAATTGTAGAGTCCTTACCAAAATTCTTCCACCTACAAGCATAGCAAGCTAAACACAGTAATTTATACATGAAAACCAACCTTCTTGGAAGTTCCGTTCTTCGGAGTTTTCTCTTTCGGTTTCCTCCTCTTCTTCCCTTGACTGCTACAGATATCACCATCTCCTCCTTCACCTTCCTCCTTATTGCCGGAATCCAACATCCGATCTCCATTGGCCTCAATTACCTCCTCCGATTTATGTGGGACCAACGTCGACTGAACCAATTTCCGGCGAACATTCCTCCGCGGAGTCTGATTCACTTCGATCAACATCTCAACTCCGTCTTTCTCACCTGATTTGTCCATCGATGGACAAATCTCTCAATTAAGGGCTTATGCACTCGATGTTTCGAAAAATCAGTCACGATAGAATCTGTAATTTAGTTCCGATATCTTCTCTAACAGAATCTAGGGTTTTTGTGTGATTTGGGGATTTTGATAAAATAAAATTTTAACGTTAAGGTTGAGAAAGACGATAATGTCCGATGCTTAATAAAACAGAACCCAAAACAAATTGATTTTTAGTTAGGAGAAATTTGGAGGGAAATAAGGAAATTTATCTTTTTTCCCGCTTAGCTTGAAGATCGTCTAACGTGGTAAAGCTTTTTTTGCAGCTGCTTTAGCTATCGGAGAAAAAGAAAAGGAAAATGGGCTTTTAATGTGGGCCTCAATTAAGTTGGTTAATTTACCAAATTACCCTTACATATTGAATCTTAAACCAGTGAATTGATTTTAATCCGGTGGGGCCAAAGCGAACGTAAATAATGAAGGACAAATTCGTCATTTACTTATATTGCATCTTCTACCGTTGTCTTTTGTCTGCAACGCAAACAGTTGCAATTATTTCAAAAAATTTAACTTTCCTCTCTCTCTTTGAGGAAGAAGAAAGATTTTCAGTTCTTCTAAACTCAAAAACCACCTGAAATCTTGTTTCTGAGCTTCTTCTGTTGAATATAATCACCTCTGAATCTGGCATTTTCCAGAATTGTGTGAAAACCCTACAAAAATT
>JAKUCM010003183.1:0-46776 GCA_023374145.1 Lepidium sativum
TGAAAGAGTGTAATACAATAAAAGAAATATACGGAATTAAAATTCATCAAATGTACAACAACCATAATTATTTTTTATCTAAATGTACGGCCCAATGTTGATTATATATAACAGATTCACGTACAATATTAATAATAATGTATACAATAGATTCAATATTTTAGAAAGTATGTACGTAATGTGTCTAAAAACACATGTTGAGTTGAATTTTAATAGAGATGGATTGAAATTTCCTTTGGATTTTGTTTGTATGGAAACTTTGTTATCGTTTAAATCCCCCAAAAAAAAAAAAAAAAAATTTGTGAAACACCCGACGATATCGGAATTTAATACCAATTTTGGACAAAATTTCAAGAAAATAATTGAATTGCCATTTACGTTATATTCA
Source organism: Lepidium sativum (assembly GCA_023374145.1). Lineage (NCBI taxonomy): Eukaryota > Viridiplantae > Streptophyta > Magnoliopsida > Brassicales > Brassicaceae > Lepidium > Lepidium sativum. The sequence continues at coordinate 389 of JAKUCM010003183.1, forward strand.
CTGAAATGTTATGTTTCCTTAATTCGTGAAACGAAAAACCATAAGTTTAATATTATTCACTTGTCTTTACCTCTCAACTTATATTGTACCTAAAGGGTCCTACGAGTAAGTGAATCATGAATGTAACATTTATCAAACCTCATATTCTTTTTTGCATGCGTAGTTGACTTTAATAGAAATAGAGAAAATGAATAGAACATCAATGGTCAATCATACTGTAACACCACATGCCTTTCTATAAATGCATGCTTGATAATGTGTTCGAGAGAGAAATTGTTGGTAGATCAGAGTTAGACCGAATCTAACAAAGTTCTCATTCACTTCAACTTGTAGATACTTGAATCACGATGAGAATGCTTACGTTGTAGGAGAATCTGCAGAGTCAAGATCAAAAATTTCATTTCACAAGCTTGATAGTCTTGTTAGAATATTTCACAACTAGAATTAGTAGTTTTTTAAAAGTAATATATTATAAGTCATTCCATTAGTTTCCATATTTTATTATATGTGAATATTAGTTACCAATAAAAAGTATTTGGTATACAAGTTTTTAAAATTATGGCTTTTGTTTGTTTGCTGGTTCGTTGGCGACCGCGACCAGTCGCCAGCCACCAGCGATTATAATTTTTGATCACTATTTTATTTAGCGATATGCAGCGACTAGAATTTAAAATAACTAATTTACCCTTACCGACTACTCGCAACGACTGTCAAACGGACAAAAAATTATTTTTTTGATCGCGGTCGCTGGTCGCTGGTCACGGTTGCAGTCGCCAGCGACCAACAAGCAAACAAGACCTATATATAGGTAATTCGATTCCAATATATAAATTTTCTATCTCAGCTATTAAATCTAAAACACCCCATTGTAAAACATCTTGTATTTTTTTTTTACGAATGAAGTTGTAGGTAAATGAAATCCGGTATTGATTTGATCAATCAATAATTTTTTTTACCAATAGTTTTGAGTAGGAAACTCAAAAATAAATAAGTTAGGCTTAATTATGAGTTTTATGAGTGAACCAAAGTGACTCGCACCAAAGTATAAAACTGCTAAATGTTACAAATGATTAACCTAACTTCCCAAAGCTTTGAATTTGATCTTATCAATTAAAGGATGAGATAATCAATAGGTATGGCTTTTGATTTACAGTAGATTTAACCAATAGGTCCACCATAATTAATACATTCACCACACAACATTTATAACTATAAATACACACAACCATATATAACACTCTTTCACTTCCCAAAATCCTAAAACCACACTTTAACAAAAACATTGACACATGGCTAAGCCTGAGGAGGTAATGTATGTAGCTTGGGAAGATCTTACGGTGGTGATACCAAACTTTGGTGAAGGAGCAACGAAGAGATTATTGAATGGAGTTAATGGTTGTGGTGAACCAAATAGGATCTTAGCTATAATGGGTCCTTCTGGTTCTGGCAAATCTACACTCCTTGATGCTTTAGCAGGTTCTCTTCTCTCTTTCTCACCTGTTTTCTCTTTGAAATTTTCCGCTTCACATTTTTGCTACGCTATTGCGACGTCAAATCTTTCATCGCAGAAGCGTTGCAAAAGCAAAGCAAAAAAACTCGTAATTGTTTTTGTCAACAAATTGTTCCAATTTGTTTTTTAAGCCAATATAAAATATTTGTTTACAAAAACAATCTCTTTCGAGATTTGTTGGGTTTATTTGAATTACCTTCGTTACCAAAAATACAGTCTCTGTTGATGAGATTCTCTAACACTCAAAAAAGTTTGTATTTTATTCTGTATTTTTTCTTTATATTTTCTTCTATTGTAATAAAAATTAGTACAATAAGAGAGTTTAGTAATTAATTAACCCACCAACCACTGAAACTACACATAGTGTTTCGTGCTGTAATCATATATACTCTATGTCTATCTATAAGAATATAACAATTTTCACATAAAAAGAAAATACATTACTATACCATTTTTTTGTTACAATTTTGTATGCAACTTGACAAAATACTTGATTTGGAATTTTTGGGATATTAAAAAGATATTATTATGTTTAAAAATATTAATTTTTCGTATTTAATTTTAAAGCAACAAATACTGAAATTAAAACATGAATTGACATTTTCTCGTCAACAATCTTATATTCATTATAGTAGAGAAATGAATATAGCTAACTTGGTTGCGAAATGTCTACAAATCTTATATTTATTATTTGACGTTCCTCTCAACTTTTTAATAACATTTATGAGACACACTTCTTTTATTTATGAGCATCCCATATATCTATATATACAATAATAATAAATATTGAATAAATATTGCTAAATTTATATCTAAGTTCTATATACACTAGATACATATATAGATATATTTTAACTTGATATTTATGGATTCTAGCTACCAATTTTTTTCCTTTTTATCACAGCTTTTTATTTACTGTGGGAGTACTAAATTGATATGAAAACTTTTGCTATTATTTAAAAAAATAAGTTTGTGTGATGCAAGTTTTCTTATTAAAGAAAAATTAAGTTACTATATTAAGCTAAGTTTCTCTGAAGGCAACTATATTAAGTAAGAACTTGTGATGTAACTTTGGTTATTAAGTTATGATTTAAATGTGTACCAACTACCAATCACCAACATTCTGACACACAAACGAAAAACAAACTTAGAACTGCACGATTGGACTTTCGTACCGATGTTGGATCTCTAATAAACTCTTGTTGTCATTTTCTTCATTTTTTCTAAAACAAAAAAAATTACAAGACGTAACCCTAGATTAAGCTCCAAAAAATTAATTTTTGTTCGTTTGACAGAGGGTAAATTAATAATTTTAAATTCTACCCGCCGTAGATCGCTAAACAAAATAGCGATCAAAAATTGTAATCGCTGGTCGCTGCGACCGATCATTGAACCAGCGACCACGAAACAAACATCTTTTGGTCACAGTCGACAGCCACCAGTAAACGAACAAGACCATAATAAAAATGTTTAATACTATTAGTCATGTGTATAGAGAGGCTAATTGTCTTGTTCAGCAAACTATGTGTTCTTTCAATTTTGGATTGAGTCATACGAATTCGTAGTATCAAAATGATAACTCTCTTTCTGAATGAATAATATTCAGAAAGTTTAATACTAAGATTTTGATTATAAAATTTGGCAATGGTACAGGAAGATTAGCAGGTAATGTTGTAATGAGTGGCAATGTTCTTGTCAATGGCAAAAAGAGAAGACTTGAATTTGGTGCTGCTGTAAGCAAATCTATCTTTCATCTTATACAATCAAACTCTTATTCATATATGTACTTAAACTCTAAATCATTGAGAAACTCACAGGCTTATGTGACACAAGAAGATGTGTTGTTAGGAACTTTGACAGTGAGAGAATCCATAGCTTACTCAGCTCATCTCAGGCTCCCATCAAAGCTTACCAAAAAAGAGATAAGTGACATTGTGGAAGATACAATCACTGACATGGGTCTAGAAGAATGTTCAGATAGGACCATTGGAAACTGGCATATGCGCGGAATAAGTGGAGGAGAGAAGAAACGGCTTAGTATTGCGCTTGAAGTATTAACCAAACCAAGTCTCCTCTTTCTAGATGAACCCACCAGTGGATTGGACAGTGCTTCAGCTTTCTTTGTGGTTCAGATTCTCAGAAACATAGCAAGCAGTGGTAAAACTGTGATTTCTTCAATCCATCAACCAAGTGGTGAGGTTTTCGCTCTTTTTGATGACTTGCTACTGCTTTCTGGAGGTGAAACCGTTTACTTTGGAGAAGCAGAATCTGCAACGAAGGTAATAAGATAGAGCATTGGTAAGAGTATAGATACCAAGACACATTTTAGTATATAACCATCATGGTCATTTGTGGTATGTTACTTGGACTTTGCAGTTCTTTTGTGAAGCAGGTTTTCCTTGTCCTAGCAGACGAAATCCATCCGACCACTTCCTTCGCTGTGTCAATTCAGATTTCGATGATGTCACAGCAAATTTAGTTGAATCTCGGAGAATCCAAGTTCGTTTTCTTCTCCCTTTTTTTGTTTTCATGAGCTTACAATACATTCAAGCTCCTGAAACTTGACCTTTGCCTTGGCAGGATTCTGCGTTCTCTTTTTACCAACTACAAGGAACTTCTTCGAACTCATTGGATCCCCTAGATGATAGATCAGCAGCAGAAATCAGAACAACACTTGTCAGAAAATTCAAGTGTTCAGAATACGCAACAGCTTCAAGTTCAAGAATTCAAGACATAGCATCAATAGTAAGTTATGGCTACTTTCTCATTAAGGTACAATGTATCATCAGATAATGAGAGTCTCATAAGCGCATTTAACCCTCATGCAACAGAAGGGACATGTCACTGAAAGGAACAATCAGAGTCAAACAAACTGGTGGAAACAACTCAGAATACTTACTCAGCGATCTTTCATAAACATGTGTAGAGACTTGGGGTACTACTGGTTACGGATTGCAGTCTACATAGTGTTAGCCCTTAGTGTTGGGTCAATCTTTTTCAACGTCGGGAGAGACCACACAAATGTCATGAGTACGGCAGCTTGTGGCGGCTTTATGGCAGGCTTTATGACACTCCTGTCAATAGGAGGCTTCCAATCCTTTATTGAAGAAATGAAGGTAAGCTTAAGAATAGAAATTTGGTTTTTTCCCCTAAAACTTAGCTTATGTCCAAGTATTCTTTTTGTAAAATCAGGTGTTTACTCGCGAAAGGCTCAATGGATACTATGGGGTTGCAGTATATACTATGTCTAATCTCCTCTCCTCACTACCTTTCATAATCCTAATGTGCCTCTCCACCAACTCAATCACTTATTACATGGTAAAGTTCCAATCTGGAGGTTCTCATTTTATCTACAACAGTCTCATTCTCATCAGCGCAATTGCAACTGTGGAGAGTTGCATGATGATGATAGCTGCAGTCGTTCCTAACTTCTTGATGGGAGTCATGATGGGAGCTGGCTACATTGTAAGAACTGTCTGTCTCTCTCACCTAAAAGCTTTCACATATATCTTAATCTAAATAAAAACCGGTGTATTCCTCATGTCATAGGGAGTTATGGTGATGAGTTCAGGTTTTTTTCGACTGTATCCCGACTTACCTATGGTGTTCTGGCGATACCCAATGTCCTACATAAACTATGGTGCATGGGCACTACAGGTAACAAGGTTTCCTACACTTTAAGAAGCAGAATTTATGTCGGATATCTTAAATGTGCAGACCTGGAAATTGCAGGGAGCTTACAAGAATGAGCTGATTGGGGTCGAGTATAATTCTCCAATACCTTTGGTACCGAAAATGAAAGGGGAGCTCATTCTTGAAACTGTTCTAGGCATAAATCCAGCATATTCAAAGTGGTTGGATCTAGTTGCTGTAGTAATGATCCTCATTGGCTATAGGATTTCCTTCTTCGTCATCCTCAAGTTTCGGGAAAAGGTTTTCCCAATCATTCACATGTTATACACAAAGAGAACTCTGAGCCATATCCAGAAAAGGCCTTCATTCAGGAGAAAAACACCTTTCCCTTCCAAGCGACACCATGCTCATCATACACTCTCTTCTCAAGAAGGACTCAACTCTCCACTGCCTTAGATAGTATACATAGCAGGTTGCAATTTCCACAAGTAGAAGATAGATTTATTGCTCGTAACCTTATGCCAGGCTCCATATATTTCAGTATGTCAGATGCTACTTTTATCAAACTTGATAAATTGTTTGTAGCCTGTCCTGTAAGAAAAAAGAGAAATATGATCATTCTGACAATTGTTCAGCATGTAGATGGAATCCAAATTGCCCAAAACAGTTAAACCATTAAAAAGATAAGCATGAGTACATCCTCAGATTAGAAGAGATGCATGCACATAGCTCTTAGAGAGAGTATATAGGCAGCGAACACGGAAATTAAATAAATTAAGTAAGACATTTCCTTTGCTAACACAGCCTCAGAGAAACAGGAGCCGGTATTGAATTTTGTTACCTGACAGTATAGAATGGTGGCCTTGCTTGATAGCAAAGGCTAGCAGACTACAAATCTGAGCTGTTCTGGGGTATTAAGCTATGCACGTTTATTTAACTTACATCACGAAATTCGATAACATCTCCTCTTGTGGTATATAGCTGACAAGGAATAATACCAAATAAACAGTAACCTCCGAAGGTGTAACACCAAGTAAAAATGTCAAATTTCCAACCTTCAAAATGCAAGATATAGACTTCAAAAAAAGTTACATATGAAGGGAAGAAATAATGAACAATCAATAACTTCAATGAATATCGCTAATCAAGTTCTGAAATCAGAAAAACCAGCCTGAATTTTTTCAGAGTACACATGTACACAACTCATTTGTTCATTTGCGACCCTATTACTGTTACAACTAAACTCAGACCAATTCTGAACCAATATCTAGTTTGGCAAAACTATGTTAAAATGTCAAGTATACGCCTGCTGGTTCTGCCTAACTCTTCATATCATCAGAACCATTATTTTCAGGTCTACCGTTATATCCATGATATGGAACCTCCAACATCGGCTTCGGGGTTGCACGCCCTCCAAAATCCTCAGGGAAAAATTCAAAATCGGGGCCAAAATTGAACTTCACAAGACAATTTGGCTGGTCAGGGAGAGTGTACATCGAAGCAGCAGGGTAGTAACGACCACCAAAAAGATCTTTGAAGGCAACTCCCTGACATACACCATTTTTGAAGAACGATATTTCACTGCCTGCATTAGAAGGGAGGCATTCATTAAAAAAAGTTTGATGATACAATTTCCAGAATTGCACAGACACCATCTACGTTATAGAGGTGGGGGATAGCAAAAACGAAATTAAGGCATTTCGCCATGTAAATCTTGATGAAGAATCCCCACTACCTATATGAATACTAATCACATATCTATTCTTGAGAATTTCTCAACTAAATCATGATATAACCTCCACCATCACAAGCAACAGAACCATACATATTTCTTGTCCAATTCTGACATATGTCACTAACTAAAAGCAGAAAAGACACACAAACACTAACTTGTATAAGAAAGTAACGCAAAGCACCTGGTACAACTTTAGGAGGCTCTTCTTTAGCATCAGGTGCACATACATATCTCTGCCCTTTATACCACACGTAATGAGGAGGCTTTGGAGCAAAAGATTCACCATCAGGCAAATTTATGTAGAATCCAATAACATCACCTTCTTTGTACCCTTCCTCAGCATACTTCTCCCTTAGAGCCTTATGTATCTTACACCCATCAATGTCTCTGAACCCAAAACTATTTCCATCGTACCCTACAGGAGCCTGCAAATCCCCTTTATCAGTCGACCACCCGAGTCGTGTATGACCAGTCTCACCCAAATTCACAACTTTAATCTCAAAGTACCAAGCTCCTTCAACAACTCCTCTTGTAGCTCTCACCATTCTGTACCCTTTAGTACTTCCCGCAGTTAATCTATCGTCGCTTATCTCAACTTTCTCAGCTTTGTAAACTTTAGAAAGGCAAATTTCCAAATCAGGAGTGTCGTCTCCCTTATCGGGAAACCTAGGAACCGGAGTTATCAGAACCTTGTCTTCTACAGCTACTGAATTCGGCGTATTGGCTTTACTCTTCTTCTTTCCCTTGCGTGTGCTTTTCGTTACCCATACATTGTTATTCTTCTTCTTCGATTTGGACTTCTTAGTTGCAATGGCAACCGGAGTCTCCGCTTCTTCCACAACCATTGCTTCTGATGGAAGCACTTGCTCTCGCTCTTCCTCTTTCTTCACGGCCAATGAAGTGATAGAATCCAGCTGTTTCTGCTTCTTGTTCGGTGGATGATCTTCCTCTTCGTCCCCTTCCTCTTCTTCCATTGCACTACCGTTCTGGTTAGCGATAGGTTCCGGTTTCGGAGATTTAGGGTTATCGGAGGAAGAAGCAGTCGGAGCTTCTTCAGAGAATGAGTCGGATTCGATTTTGAGGTCAGATCCGGGTCGATCAGAATCCTTAGCTATTACATCTACTTTCTCCAAATCAGTATCCGTTGGTTCCTCAATTGCAGCAGATGATTCCGGTGGCACCGAATCATCCAATTCAGACAGAAGAGTAGTTCCGGTAGGTTCGTCGGTAAGGAAAATTGAAACTTTTGCTTCTTCTCCTTTGGAATTTTCTTCTACTTCTTCTGCTTTTGAATTTGATTGAAGATTTTCCATTGAAACAAAGTTTTTCTGTCGCAGATTAGATTTTCGTGCCCTCGAAGTTTTGATTTTTGTGTTCTCGATGTTTAGGCAAGAAACATGAAGAAAGAGAGAGAGATATACAGAAAGTAAGTAAAGTAACTGAGGCTAACTGGGCTTTAAGATTGTCTAAAGAGTAGGATAAGTGGGCTTTATTAGGCCCAATACAAACTAACGTTACTGGATTGTGCTTTTCTTCTTGTTCCGATTAGTCTAAGTGTTTTAATCGGAAATAGAAAAGAGTAAATGATATTAAATGATTTAATAATGTGAATATCTCTTATAAATCTTTGTCAAAACTAAAAAGATGTCTACAATAATAAAAGGAAGGTTTTAAGGCTTCATAGGGCATCTACGTCAACATTTTTTTTAAAAAAATTGCGCCACATCAGCATCCTTTACTCCATATACTTTTTCTAATGGATCATTTTGAAGATTTATAATGGATCCAAATGAATTTCAAATGCCCATTAATAATAATTTGCAAATTAATTCAAAATGATTAGTCCATTAAAAATGGCCTATTGAGTATTGAGTATCTCTCAAAAAAGATTCATCATATTCCCACGTTCCCAAAATGATGTAACATCTTTGTTGTTACATCTATATCTATACTAATAAAAGTAAGGTTTTGAGACCTCTTAAGCCATCCACATCAGCTTTTTAATCTCTTCTAATAATGTCATGTCAGCATAAATTTTCTAAAACAATTCTTAAAGAACTCACTTAGTGACTCACTTTTTAAACATCTCACATTCTATGTTTAAGCGTTAGTTTTATTAAAAATCGATGGAAACTAAAAGAAAGAGTTTGAAGCCTTCTAATCGGCATCAGCCATTTAATTAAAATCATACTTTAATTAACAAAAGCCAAGTATGCAGCTTATTTGTAATATTCTCGCCCTCTTTGGATGTCGATCATCTTCTCTATGTTATCAACCGCTCAAGTTCTCAACATTAATTATAATCTTTTCATCATCCCCACTTTTTTTCAGTTGCCAGATTAATACCTCCTCTAATAAAGATGGATATGGGTTCTATTATAAAGAGGGAGGTTCTTAGGCTCCTAAAGCTATGAGATTTCTAAACCCTTTTAATAGTTTACGGATCTGTTTGATTTTCTCTAACCAACAACTTTAGGTTTTTCTCTGTTGGGTGAACGTACAACGGATTATTTTATCTTCATTGTCTTTCATTCTCTCTATTTGATGCTCTCTTTTGCCATTATCAGGTTCATGTGTCCAACCAGACTCAAACATAGATTCGACTGTTGAGTCCAGAGTTGGAGAAATCAATGGAAACCGCATAAAGAATCTGGTTTTGAATTGGAAAGAGATTTGTTTTGACAGACAAAAATTATGTACCTACAAAAGGTAGTAAGTTTTTCATTCATTTCTTTCTGGTTCATGGTGTCTGATGAGGCTGCAAACTTATGTTTAAACTTCTTCTTATCTTCTCACATATATACATGACGATAAAACCCTAACTTTTCATTCGTACAACATCCAGAACAATAAGCTTCTGCAATGCTTTCAACACCCAAGACTCGGTATGTATAATATAGTTCACACCCCTAATCATGTTTGTAACTATATTTGGAACATAAATTGTAAACAATCACTTCCCTTAGTAGCCTCTTCTAATTCGCTTTCGTTTGTTTTATGTTGGCTATGATGTTAAAACAGAGCTTAGCAAGTCTGTCAACGAATATATGCTTACAACTTTGGTTAATTTGAAGGAAGCAATGTGCTCAGCAAAACATTAACTCAAATTCTACATCAAAAGAAGCAAGATATGTCTGATGCTTTTGTATGGTTTCTTCAGTGTATTACTTAATTGATTAGATATGTCTGCTTACTAAAAAAGTAAGAAGAAAATTGTTTTCCCCTGACTAATGGAAGCCAACTAGCCAAGAAACATCACATGCTGGTTCATTACTATACCTTTCGACATAACCAATTATTGCTAAGTTTACTTTTAAGTTATATATATATATATGCCACTATGTTGTCATCGATGTCTATTTAATAGGCAAATTAAACTCAATTTGTCTAAAATATCATAGATTTAAATTAACAGTTATTTTTTCCATGACTGAGAATCTTCTACATAAAAATTTTTAGTTGTCAAAAGTATTATAGTTTTGTTCATTTAGATTGTAGCATTTTGTTTACCTATGATCAGATATAAAAAATAGATAATAATGAATATCAAGTGAAGTATTTTACTTGCAGGCTCAAGTAATCTTCTAAATAATAAATTTAGATCGGAGCCTATTGTAATTTCTAACCTATGATCAGATAAAGAAAGTATGGAAAAACTAGAGAGAGAGAGAGAATCAAGATACTTTGTGACAAAAAAAAGATGAAGATACCAGAAATTTGTCAAAAGTTGTCAAAAAAAATTACTCTATTAAACTTTTAAAAAACTATTAAAAAGTCGTCAAAAATATTTTAAATTTTTCTTAAATAATTATGTATAATTATATTCTAGTTTACTTGATAAAATATTTATATAAAGATACAAAAAGGCCAAACTTATACAAAATTTTAAATGGAAAAATAAATATGTTAAACAAAAAAATATATATATATATATGTATATGTATATATAGTATAAGAACCGGGCGTACCTCAGCATTATCTCTAGTATGTGTAATAATATGGTTTCTTTTCTCATATTTAATTGACTTTCTCCTCGCACTTACATTTAAGGTAAGTGGTTTTTGCCTACAATTTTCTTCAGTAAACAAAAAAATAAAAATAGAAACTCTTAATTTATAAGAATCTTTTCAATTTAGTAATTAGAATACATGACTACCGACTCTAGTATTAAGGACTCAGTCTCTTCCCATATTTAATTTTCCGTAAAATTGAAATTATAAATTTAAAATATCTAGAACTTTAAAGAAAACACTTTAAATTGTTTGTAATTTTGTGATCTTAATTTATATTTTAATTCAACACTAAAGGTTATATATCATACATAATGAGAGCTGAAACTATACAAACTATTATTATCTTTTTTTTTGTTCTTTCATTGATCATTAAGACATGTAAACATCTCTTTTTACTTTATCTCATTAGCATCATACATGTTAAGGGTCAGCCAGATTTGTGTGACTTGTAGGTGTCATGTATTGTTCTGTGGTCAGATCCATTAAGGCTTTAGTGGCTTACATATGATCATGATCTATGAATCTTTTTGGGTTTTCTTACACATTTTTCTAATGTGGTATTTTTATAAAGAAAGAAGGCCAGAATTGAACCCTAAGTATCTAACGCATGCACTCCCTGGTTTGTTGACCTTGGAAAGCCTCTTTTGGCGCATGATGAGTCTCTGAATCTTTCAATTTCTATCGTGCCCACATCGTTTGATGTTGTCATCTGTGGGGAAAATGGAGATCCATCATGACTTTGTTGTTTTTGGTTGAGTGATCAAGCCACTCACTATCTCTTCTAAGCATTGTATCCACTTTATTTCACTTTACTCTTATGATTTAACGGGGTCTACTCGTAACCGGTGAAGGTTTGAATTGATTTTTATATATAATCTGAAAAATTTGAGACCTAAGTCCAAACTAATCTCCAAAATTCATAGAAATCCAGATTTTTTTGTCAATTAACTAATCTCCAAAATTTTAACAAGTTGGGTATTAAATTAGTAATTGGATATTTCATAACACATGTAAAATAGAATTCGGTTAGTTAATCGGGTTAGTTCGATTACACTAACCGATCGGATATCCGAATTGTAAAATACTAAATCTAAAAATGTAAAGACTAAACCGAACGGGTATTCGTTACATGTCTTCGAATTTTTTTCTTACTCGGGTTGGTTTAGCAACAATTTTTACTAACCGAACTACCCGATACCCGACCCGATCCGAGTATTTTTTTAATTTTGGTTACTTACAGAACAACATAAAAATTTGTTAAATACCTGAAACCTGTATTAACCGACCTGATGCAAACCGAAATAACTGAATTTCTAGGCCTGTATTTTACGCCATGTCAATTTGGTATTAGCAACGGATGGTCTCGGACTTGGGATTAGGGCCTAGTCCAAACCTCTCTGTTATAGCTTTTGATAGTGAATTAACCTAGCAGATCGGGATGATGATATATAGCCTCGGTACTTCTGAATTTATTTACCGGTTAATCCTTAACCGGTATATGATTGACATTGGTTCTCCTCTAAACTACATATTCTAGCTCATTACAACTCTTGGATCGTGCTCCTTGATGGTGATGGTTTCAATAATTATGGAAGCTTATTTAAAGACACAACTATATCACATAGCTAATTTATTACACAAGTGACCAACATAATCAAATTACGAATGTGATAAAAACACAAATAGAAATAGAAATTTATTACAAATGCAGATTAGGCTAATGTCTTTACACTTCGATCCTTGAGCATCACAAAATTCCAAACAAAGCCTAATTTGACTAAGTAGTTGCAGGTATAGGTTCATCATCGTTAACCTTACCAAAAACTCGTTGAAGATGATGAGCAATATCCTCCGGTTGGTGAGGCTCGACCCCTGGTCTTTCCGGAAGAATCCACTGTCCTTCACTGTTCTTAACCATCCCTTTATTCTCGTCTTGTCTCCAACAAGGAGGCACATGATACTCACTTCTCAAGAAATCACAACTCTTATTCACTAATGCTATATCTCTTTTTGTCACTAAACAAAACTCATTTTCTTTGTCTTTTCCATGATACCCATCAACCAAATGAAGCAAAGCTTCTAAGTTATGTGCACAACCCAAATCCTTAGTCTGTTTCAGAAACGGACTTTTCTTGTGATCCAAGGCAAGCTCGACGCCAACGTGTGCGTAGCTCCATGGGAATGATGTTTTTTCCTCTACATACTTCTGAAACTGTGACTTCTCGTTTGCAAATATACCTGGAACTGAAGGTACCTTGTCGTGTACGTTAACCACTCTAAGAACTTTTACTCCTAGTTCTTCACATCGTTCCTTGAATCTCAAGTTACCTACTCGAGGTCCCGAGAAAGAGAACACAGTAATTGGAACCTTATAGTTGTTCTCTGGTACATGATTCAAGTTTAGCTCTGCAATATCATAAGCACTGACCAAAGCAAGAGATGCTCCAAGGCTATGCCCTGTCACAGTGATGCTTATCTCATGACCTTCTTCTTCGCTACCGTAGTATTCAAGGAGCCGTTTCACTTCAGCCAAAACCTGTTCTCGAGCCGAAAAGGAAGAGAATCTACAAGAATCTTCTTTCTTTGTATACAAGTCATGAAATCCTAATTCTATCTTGATCAATGGGTCATCACCGAAGTTAGCTGAACAAAGAATGTCTTTTAAGTCATAAATCCATTCGAGATAAGTGACTGTGCCTCTCCAAGCAATGACTATGTCACGTCTTCCGAGACGATTCACCTCTTCTTCATCCGTAGCTACAGAAACATGGCCCATCCAGTTCGCGTGTTGGCTCCAAATGGAACTGAGTTTTGATTTCTGGAAGAAATTTGGGAGATTGATGTTTGATGTTGCGTAGAGATAACGTGTTATGGTGTAGCCTTTGTGAAGATGTAAGTCGAGATTGGAGAAGAAATCAGAAGGATGGTATTTGCAAGAGCCACAGTATTTAGAGTGAGGATCAAAGTCGAATGAGTCATAACAAGCTTGTGCAAATTCACCGTAACGTATAATTTCTCTTCGAAGATGATTGTTCATTGGATCTAGTAGTCCTTCCCAATTGTTGCAACCTTGTACTTCTCTCCAAATTTCTCGAAGAGAAACTTCTTCTTCATCGTCTTCTCGTTTGTTGTCTATAACAAGGGTTTGTTTCTTCTGTAGCTTCTGTTGAGTTGTTGCAGAGCTTATGCTTGTGCAGGAAGATGAACATACGATGAGACATGTCTTGAACTTTGTTGTCAAGATTAGGTTTTGAGGTTGAGTTTTGGAGATGTTGTGAGGAGAAGTGTAGAATCTAGGGTTCTTGAGAGTTATTGGTAATGATGGAGAAGCCATGTAAATTTGTTGTAAGTAATGTTTTGCCTTTTTGTGTAGAGAGAGACTTGAAAGAACAAAGAATATATAAAGAAAATGAGTGTTGAATGTCTCTTCTTATCAATCGTAAAAACAAAGATTGATGATGATTTGGTATGAATGTTACTTCTTATTGAAAAGTGTATTTAATGGGGTCGGTGAAGAAGAAAGACGTGCAAATAATGGATGTTTCTTTCTTCTCCATTAATGGAGTCTCAAAATCCTTAAAGTCACACATCGTTTAACACGTGTATGCATGTATATATTGTGTAGAAGATTTTATACATGTGTATTAAATATCTAAGTAGATAAAAGAAAATCAATGAAAGGCTTCTTCTACTTTTTGTATTGAGTGAGATTTAAGATTCTTGTATTCCAAGTGAGAAGAGAAAGATTCTATTTTGGATTCGGTTTTAGGCTTTAACTAGCGTGAGGCACATCATAATGATGAGTGTGTGAATTGTGAATGTAATGATTTTTGGTTAAGGACTTAAGGTACAAATTTTATTAAGATTTTGGTTTGATTGGATGGCTAAGCAAAAAATAGTCAACAAACCAGTGACTGATATATTTGTTTTTCTTTGGTTGATACTAAAGAATCTTTCACTAAAGTGGTTGCTTTTTTGTCAACGGCATATTATATTGGACCACAATTGACAGGTGCAGTAGCCAAATTCCTACATAATGTAGACGGATGACTCAATCTCTAATTGTGCAAATGGACTGCCTTAAGTGGACTTACCACTAGCTATTAGGCTAAAAGCCATTTGCCAATCATCCATAAATATGTTAAAAGAGGCGGTAAATTTTTTATATTTTAAATTATGATGTGTGTGATACACAACAGTGAGTAATTAAGTTTAAAATTATTAAACTATACATCATAATTTTTCTTAATAATATCTATATAATATTAATCAAATTAATAAGAATAAAATTAAATTTTAACAATGTTTAATGTTCTATATGAAAAAAAAAAAAACTTTGTTTAGAGCATTGGACAATAGAACATATAGAGAATATTAAATTTTCTTTAATGCTCGATTAATAAATCATGATTGACATCATAGAGTTTACCAAGGACAAGACTTATAGAAAGATTTATTGGAGGGTGAATTTTAATGGATTTAGAAATCCTTATAGACTTTTAAATTCATATAGAATTCTTAGATTTTAAAATCAAATAAAAGTGAATTTATAAATTAATTAGATTTCAATATTAAAAATGTTTTGAATAACACATAATTTGAATATAAGTTTTAAAATTAATGTTTAAATAATACATAATTTGAATATAGATTTCCAAATCGATAATTAAATAATACATAATTTGTAAGCATTTCTAAATTCATTAAAATGCACCGTCCAATAGACCTAATTACATGAAACATATATTTTATGTATTTGTTATAATATTATGATAATACTTAATTAGATGAATTTTTATGGAAAAAAACATAAGGAAAAAGAACTACAGAATTTTGTTATGCGAATGATGTTAACCATTGTTTTTTTTTGCGTATCATATTGATTTTAGTGTATTCTATATATACCATATGTTACATATTTATTTCTCTAATTTCACTCTTGAATATTGGTTATATTCCATTAATTAAACAATTACGTAAACATGGATGGAGAAAGCACATAAAGAAAATAATATTTGATGGAAAAATAATTCACAATAAGTCAATAATAATAATATTTCGTGGAAAAAAAAAAGTTTAAATAAATTTGAGGAAAATGTTGACTTTGTTCTTCCCCGCTCTTCGCTCACTCTTCCTCTCTCAAATTGATTTCATTCCCAAATCAATCTTCTTCGACTTCGATTCTCTTCAGGTTTGTCTCGATCTCGAATCGCTCAAGAATCAGAACTTCTAGGTTTTATCAGAATCTAAATCGTAAAAGTTTCTAATCGAAATGTATGGTTAGCTTTAGGCGATTCGATTTGATCGGACTTAGCTTTTTTCCTGATTTCTGTAATGTTTGATTGAATTTGAACTCATTAATCTTCAGGACTTTGATTGTAATCATGGAACGGTTAACATCATCTCCTCGTCCTAATGATAGTCTCTGATCTTGATGAGACAATGGTAAATTGCAATTTCACGATATTTTGCTTTTTATGTTTAAGAACAATGATTGATTGCTTTGATGATTATATGGGTTTTTTTTTTTTTTTTTGTAGGTTGATCATCATAATGATCCTGAGAATCTCTCTCTACTGAGGTTCAATTCATTGTGGGAAGACTTTTATCGCCATGATTCTCTTCTAGTTTTCTCAACAGGAAGAACACAAGAGATGTACAAAAAATTGAGGAAAGAGAGACCTTTGTTAACTCCGGATGTCATCGTTACATCTGTAGGAACTGAGATTGCTTATGGTAATTCAATGGTGCTTGATGAGAATTGGGTTGAAGTCATGAACAATAAATGGGATCGAGGAATTGTTGAAGAAGAAACCAGCAAGTTCCCTGAGTTAACTCTTCAGGTACTTTCTGCTTTTTCACACATATGGAGTCTCTATCTCACCATATTCTCGATGATACTTGTTCAGTTAGTGTAATCAATGAATGCAGAGAGAAGCTGAACAGAGGCCACACAAACTTAGCTTTTGGATTGACAAGAGCAAAGTTAAGGCGGTGACTAAAGAGCTAACTCAACGGTTGGAGAAGCGTGGGTAAGATTGGTTAATTTTCTCTTATAGAACTTTGTCTTACCTCTTGTAATCTATGTTCCCTACTTTACAACTTATTGTTTTATTTTCAGTTGCTTATTAAAACCATTTTCAGTGGAGGAAAGGCTTTTGATGTGTTACCACAAGGTGGAGGAAAGGGACAAGCTCTTGCTTATCTTCTAAAGAAGCTGAAAACTGAGGGAAAGCTCCCTGCTAATACTCTTGCTTGTGGAGATTCTGGAAACGATACTGAGCTATTTACCATCCCCGATGTTTATGGTGTCATGGTTGGTTTCGGCCGTCTGATCTCCATCTTGTATTTCAATGTTTCATGGTCTAACCTTATCTTTATGTTCACAGGTAAGCAATGCTCAAGAAGAGTTGTTGGAGTGGCACGCTGAAAATGCAAAAGACAATTCAAACATAATACATGCGACTGAGAGATGTGCGGGGTGCGATTATACAAGCCATTGGTCACTTTAAGCTCGGTCCAAACCTTTCTCCGAGAGATGTTTCTGACTTCTTAAAGTGTGAGGCAGATTCTGTGAACCCGAGTCATGAAGTTGTGAAGTTTTTCTTGTTCTATGAGAAATGGAGACGAGGTGAAGTTGAGAAGTCTGAGACATACACAACAAGCCTCAAGGCTTCATGTGTGAGTATAATCTTGTTACCTCTCTATACTTGCACTTCTCACTGCATCAAAGATACTTAACCATTACTTTCAAATCACTCCAGCATCCTGCTGGTGTCTTTGTTCATCCATCTGGTGCTGAGAAGTCTCTCAGAGACACCATTGATGAGCTAGGGAAGTTACCATGGAGACAAAAAAAGAAAGAAGTTTCGAGTTTGGACAGATCAGATCTTGGCAACAAACACTACTCCTGAGACTTGGATAGTAAAGCTTGATAAATGGGAGCAAACTGGTAATCAAAGGCTTTTAATATGTCACACTCACATAAACCTCATATTCATTTAACAAACCAATTATCTTCCTTAATCGTTGATATTCGGATTGTGGATACTGCAGGCGATGAGAGAAAATGCTGCACAACAACTGTGAAATTCACCTCAACGGTAAGAGATTCATATAAAGAGGAAAGTCTTTAGATTTTGTTTCTTGAGAACTCAAATATATGTGGAAATCTACAGGAAGAGAAAGGTTTTTTGTGGGAACATGTGAAGCAAAGATGGTCTGAGGGAAACAGTGGTTAAGGATGATAGCAACTGGATCATCTGAATTCTGAATCATCCTCATTTTCTGGAAAGTTTCCATTTAATAAAATTGCAATACAAAAAATCTCATATTGTTAACAAATCTACATCGGCTAGCTATTTCTGTTCCAATATTGACAAAAAAAATTATACGTTTTGTGCGGATTTGTTAAACATATACACATATATTCTGTACTCTTTTACTATTTTGTTATCTCATGAATGGGTACTCATCATAATGTTTGAGTAAAGAGCAAAAGGAATATGATGAGGACATTTGACATGACAAAGACTAATCACCAATTAAGTAAGTATGCACTAAGATTAGCCTTTTGAAGTGAATGA
This sequence comes from Lepidium sativum, assembly GCA_023374145.1. Lineage (NCBI taxonomy): Eukaryota > Viridiplantae > Streptophyta > Magnoliopsida > Brassicales > Brassicaceae > Lepidium > Lepidium sativum. The sequence goes on from JAKUCM010003183.1 coordinate 18,866, forward strand.
AAATGTTATCAACATGATTCTTTCCAAAAGCTAAAATTTTTATACAATTATTATTCCCTTTCATTAATCACCTTTAATAAAAATGTCAACTACTACTTAAAAGAATATATGTAGACAGACTTAATAAATTTTGCTAAGATTAAAAGCAAAACATAAAGGTAACTAATTTGACTATAGGCTATATTATATTGTAACCACTTCAAAAAGTAACCTTCCTGCAAATACAAATTCCAATGAGAAAAATAGTTTAATTCCATCAGTCCAACAAGATGTAAAAAAGTTCCACAATATCATAAAGGCAACACATTCCATATTTGAAATTTAAAGAAGAACAAACCCAACTCAAACAAATAAATAAAAAAGAAAAAATGGGACTTGGAAATAAATAGATCCAAGTCTGGTTCTAGTTTGAGTTTTGTCTTGGAATGAAACTTAGAATCTGATGAAGCCTTTGTCTCTCAAACTCTCTACAGTCTCTTTGATGCTAACCTCCAATGGCACAAACTCAACTCCAAGAGACTCTGCTTTCTCTTTAGACACTTTATATGTTGGAATAAATATCTTTTCATCTGCACACCTGCAACAAATTTCAAAATTTTTGCTTCATACATAAAGAACCATAGAGACTCTGTTTTCTTACTCTGTTGTTACTGACATTAGGAAACAGAAACACTTACTTCTCAGGAAGTTCAAAGTTAGGGTAAAGATCATGTAAGATGTTAACAACTTCAGAGTAATGAGCAACTCTCTCCACTAAACAATATCTTCCATTAGCAGTTGGATTCTCAAAAGCTTGAATGTGTGCATTAGCTACATCTTTAACATTTACCCAACCGAATGTCGCATTAGGAAATGTTTGTGCTCCTGAAAATGTAAATCAAATCTTAGTAAGTGTCTGAATCAAACCAAAGTTCTGTTTTTGTCTTTGTACCTTTGATCAAGCTTAGTACTGCAGCAGCACTAGTGTTGAGTGTTGGCTGTAAGAGAGGACCAATCACCATAGCTGGATTTATCGAAACCAACTGTAATTCATTATCTTTGGCGAATTTCCATGCTGCATTTTCAGCTAATGTCTTCGAGAGTACATACCATAGCTTTTGTGTCACCAAAAATAGAGTAATTTAGCACACGAAAAAACAGAGTGATGACTTCAAGATCACGCAACTAGAAGTTAATTTTGTATTACCTTAGCAGCTCTGCAATAATCAGGATCAGCGAACCAAGATTCATCAACTATGGTTTCGGGTGTTCGAGGGACTCCATTGAAAGCAACAGCTGCTATAGATGAGGTTAAGATGACTCTCTTAACAGAGGAAGTCTTCAAACAAGAGCTTAGAACATTGATTGTTCCTTTCACTGCTGGATCAAGTAATTCAGCCTGCCAAAATCAAAACACACCAATCAACCAAAAATCGAAGATTCGATAGATGGAGAATGCACCAAAATTAGAGAGAGAGAGAGACTTGAGGGTCCTTGACATCGTGATAGAATGGCGATGCAGTGTGGAAAACTCCTTGGCAGCCATCGATTGCTGAATCAAAAGAGCCTTCTTCTAACAAGTTTGCTTTGAACAATTTAAGCCTTTCCTCTGCTCCTTCTAATGCAAGTAAATGCTCTGTTTTCCTCGGATCGTCTGTTCCATTGAACCACACACACAAATATATACACAGAGAGAAGAAATCTATGAATCTTCTTGAATCATTTGACAATTATAAGATCTATGGATCTCTAATCACAGAAAAGAAACCGAATTTTTGACACATAAACCTAAGAGAAACTAGATTAGATTCATTATTTCGATTTCGATGAATTTGAAAGAGACTGAAAAGCCAGAAAGAGACGGACTTGGATCGCGAACAGAGGCTTTAACGGTGTAGCCACGGAGAAGGAGAAGCTTAACAATCCATGAAGCAATGTAACCTGAAGCTCCTGTAACACACACTGTCTTCTCTTCTTCGCTGCTCATTTCTTCTTTCTCTCTTTGAAATCTTCAAAACTAAAACATTCTTATTTCTGCTTTTTTAGTTTTTCATTTTCTGCTTTGTCTTTTTTGGTTATCAAGCGCGCCATTTTTGGAAGAGTTCGTTAGAGCTTTCCTCGGGATTTTTCTCTACCAAGTTTCCGACTCTCTTAATCTCGTCCGTACATTTTATAGTTAACAAATTTTCATGAATCACAAATTTATAAAACTTTTGTATAATGAAGTAGGAATTCAAGTTTTTATGAATTTCAATTCACAAATTTATTAACCAGAAAAGTCAGGTTTTTGTCAAATAAAAGAGTTACATTTTCATGACAATGGAGTTTCTCTGCCTTGTCGTGACTGAACTGTTCTTAATTTCTCTTAAAGGCGGTCTTGAGCTTGAAGGTTTTGTTGTTCTTCCTTCACTGTATTTAGACCAATCTCCATTGTTGCTCTGTCTGTTTTCTTTCAATCTACAAATCAATACTCTCTTCTCTGACTCTGATGGCAACTTGCTCTTCTCAGTTTCTAATATATCATCCTTCCTCAATCTCATGATCTCTTCTTGTAATCCACACACCTCTGCTTGTAGGTTTTTAAACTTAGTCTCTGATGATAATGCCTTTCTCCGCCATCCTTCAACCTAAAACAGATTCATAGAAAGGGATTTAACATTTTTTAAGTCACTGATTCATGTTATGTCAAGTACCTATGGTGTTTAGTTTCTATCTTACTGAGGAATGTAGATTTTGTATCTGAGAATCTGAATCGATAGCGCGGTTTTGCCAGAAATCACGACAAGACTGAAGTTCCTCCATTTCTTTTCTCACTTGATTCAACATTTCTTGCATTTGTGACCATTGCTCTGCTTCTGCTTTTACTTCATCTGCAATCTTCCTCATAACTGTTTTGCAGTGTCTAGAACATTCTCTCTTTCCCTTGTGCTCTTTAGTTGCCTGAAAGAAATATAAATTCATCTTCACAAACTTCATTTGAGCTCAATATAAAGAGGAAGCTTTTTCACGAATTTACCTTGTTATGATACATGTCATGTACTGATGCATCTACAGAGCTTGAAGGGGGAGCAAAGAGACGAGATCCATATTCTTTCTCCATTCTTTCCAACAAAACCCCTTTCGATAAAGCCTCCATTTTGCTACTCAATGTATCTATCTGCAGCAAGAAACATCAAAATCAAGATCATGTGAAAACAAACTCAGCCAGTCTATACTGAATTGTGTCACTCACATTGCCTTTATTGTTCCTAAGAACGCTTTTATCAGGATGGACTAAGAAGCTAGCTTCTGCCATCTTCTGAATCCCTTTGACACAAACTTCTTCTGAAACTTCTTCATCAAACCTCTCTAGCTCTCTTTTTAAAACAGAAGCTTGCCTATCAAAATTATGTCTGCAGTTTCTAGCTTCCATGTCCTTAACCTTTGGAGACTTTAACTCATTTAGTTTCTCAACCAAATAGTTTATCTCATCTTCCAGAGCCTTACTCTCTTCTTTCCCTTCTGAAATTCTCTGTTTCCCCTAAATCAAACATGAAACAGCTTCAAACTCAAAAACACTCACAATCACAAACACAAGACACACAAACCAATCAGCTTTCACTTACAGAGAGAAGAGTCTGAATAGCAGATCTAAGTGTTCTCTCCATTCGCTTCTTCCTCCTCTCCATCTTCTTCATAGCAATTTCCTTCTCTATTCTTAACAAATTACACTCTGATCTCAACATCTCCGCTTGAAACCTCCACTTAGCTTCCTCCACTTCATCAACACCAGAAGAAGATAACCGACCAATCTCTCTCCCATCTGCAACTTTTCCTCTTCTTCTTCCTTCCTCCTCCTTCTCATCATTCACCATCAGAATCGAAGTCCCACGATCAAAAGTCCTCTCTTGATGAAACAAAACCTCCAATTTCACTCTCCCATCCTTCTGAGTTGATGAAGAAGGTATCATCTTCACCTTAGAAGCATTTCGACGAACACTATGCCTACGTGGCAACTGAAGTATCCTCGGCGGTAAAGGACCCACTTGAGGAAACTTCGGTTTCCTCATCATCATCATCATCGTAGCTTTAGCTTCGTTTCTTCTCTCCATTTTTAACCGCCGACTTTAAACAAAAAGTCTCTGTGACTCTGTCTTTGTCTCTTCTGATACTCTTGTCAGAAGAAGAAGAAAAACATGAAAGCTCTAAACTTTACTTTCTCTCTCTGGTCTTTCTCTGTCGGATTTTGAAAAAAAGTCCTTTGTTACCGTTGCGAAGAAGAGAAGGGAGAATCACTCGAAAACAGAGAAAGAAAGAGACAACCTTGGAGAACTTAAACGCATCATGAAAGATTGTAATTTTAAATTGTGTTTTAATCTCCAATGTGGGCATTGATAAATATATATAATAACGATCTCTGGGTCTGGTTCTCGAGTAAAGCCTACGGCGAGAGAGATAAGGAGACGAAGAAGAAGAAGAAGAAGAAAGAGAAGAAACCTCGTGAAGTGGAGCCATTTTCAAATAAAAGCTGTGTATGTGTTGTTGTTCGTGATGAAACCGCTGCTTCATCATTTACTAACCAATTACAAGAATCTCATTTTTTGTCCTTTTTACGATATCTATTAATTAATACATAGTCACTAGTTGTTGTTTTTTTTTCTTGTCAACGAAAAAAGTCATGTTTTTTTAGAGTCTATTGTTTATTCAAGATTCAAAATAAACTCAAATTTTGTACAACTTTATTGTAGTTTTATACTACTTTTTCGAACTACTAAAATATAATTTCACTTACTAAATTTTTTTTGACAACGTGTCATGTATTATAAGAAAATCACGAAATGATACATAAATGAATTCTTTGATCCGACGAGATAAGGAATCCACCTTATGATTAATCAACCTTGGAATAACCGACAAAAAAAAACAGAGAAGAAAAAGCATAACCGCGCAAACTCCTTTAATATGGAATAAAAGCAGGCTATCGAGGATCCGTACTACTGTCTTGCAATCTGTAGAACTCCATTTTCGTGATGTGTAGAGTCACCAAGAATTCCATCGCTTATAATTTACTCTTATTTACTAATTATTAATAATTATTTACTAATTATTTTGTTTTTTTTAAAACATTATAAATAGACTTGCATTAATGAATAATGATGAATAATGATCCAAACATATAATTGTGTAATTTACATATGTTATCGGAATAAGCAAATTTTATATAACTAAAAGTACACTTCTTTGATGATTTAAAGTCATCTACATCATTTTATCCAAATTTCTAAAAAGTAATCATATCAATTTTTTTTTTTGGACATCATAATTTGTTTTTATTAACAAAAGTTCATACATTGAAAAAGTAAATGAATGATCCAAAAATAAATAAATGAATCTTTATTTTACGGCTTTGCAATTATACATCAATGAAGGGGTGTTGATAGTGGGCCGTTGTAATAAGCCCAATAAAGGGCCCAAACATTCTCATAAATATTTCGACCTAACCTTTATTTTAGATGTATCCGTATTATCTCTTTGCTTTGTTCTTTCTTATCCAAAGGTCCAATTAGATTCTTTAAGCCCAAATCTCTATCTCTTCGTTGCCTTCTCTTGTCTAACTTCTCGCCGGAGCTTGGCTCGATTCCTCCGTCACCACCGTGCGATTTGCCGGAGATTTCCTTCCGTCTTCTCTATTTCACGACGTTTATCTTCATCCCCCCTCGTATGTATTGTTCTTGAAACCCTAACCCTTAATTCAATTTTCGTCTTTTTATTTGATCTGTCTGAGTTTTCGCTCGATCATCTCGAAATTAGTTTGCCGATCATTGTTCGTAATCTGTGAAATTCTCAGCTTGGATATGAATATGATCATTCTTGAATTTCAATTTTACTGGGTAGAAAGTTGTAAGACCATTTAGGAGGCAAGTTTTAAAAATTTGGGTAGCAATTTAGAAAACTCGAATTGTTGAGTATAGTGATTATTAAAAAGAAAAAGCCTGATCTTTGTTTTATAGAATTCTGTAAAAACTTCGGTGAAACCTTGGAATCAGTTTGTTTTGTAGACCCGGGAAATACCGATCTTACCCCTCTTAACATATCAGATTATCTACCGTGGATCATGGCCTTTGGATAGGCCCAAGCTTTAAACAAATGATCTACATTGTTAGGAAGTTTCATAGTATGGGCTTATCTTTCTGTGTGTAGTAAGTTAGTACTGGTTCTTGTTGTAATGTACATTTTGTTTGTTTGCTTTTGTTTGTAGCAAGATGGAAACAGCTATTGAGGTTTACAATGAACCTGAGGCGAGATCACAAGAAACACAACCTATCAAGCGACGCAAGAAGAAGTCATCGGTGTGGGAACATTTCACAATCCAGAATGTAGAACCAAATTGCAGAAGGGCTTTCTGCAAAGGTTGTAATCAGAGCTTTGTTTACAGTACTGGTTCCAAAGTGGCTGGGACTAGCCATCTTAAGCGTCACATTGATAAGGGGTCTTGTCCTGCACTTATCCATGCTCAAGAAAATGACAATAACCAGCTGATGTCTACTCCTTATACTCCCAAGAGTGACACCCCGAGAAGACGTTACAGAACTCAGAACGCTAGTCCCTATGTTGCGTTTGATCAGGACAAGTGTCGCCATGAGCTCGCTAAGATGATCATTATGCATGACTACCCTCTTCACATGGTTGAGCATCCAGGGTTCATCTCGTTCGTGCAGAGTCTTCAACCTCGCTTTGATGCTGTGAGTTTCAACAATGTTCAAGGTGACTGTGTGGCCACTTACCTTGCCGAAAAGCAGAATGTCATGAGGTCTTTGGAAGAAATACCTGGTCGCTTCTGTCTGACACTGGACTTCTGGACGTCCAAGCTAACTCTTGGGTATGTGTTTGTAACTGCTCACTTCATTGACAGCGACTGGAAGATACAAAAGAAGCTTCTCAATGTTTTGATGGAACCGTATCCTGGAGCTGACGAAGCTTTGAATCACGCTGTTACCAATTGCGTCTCTGAATGGGGTTTGGAGGGAAAGTTGTTTTCCGTTACCTTAAACCATTCGGTGAGTAACCCCGCAGTTGAAAACATCAGACCGCTACTCTGCATCAAAAATCCTGGGATTCTGGATGGTCAGTTGGTAATTGGGAAATGTGTTGCCCGAACATTTAGTAGCCTCGCTAAAGAAGTGCTGGAGAAAGGAGAAGATGTGATCAAGAACATTCGGGACAGTGTGAATCATGTTAAAACGTCAGAGTCTCATGAAGAGAGGTTTGTTGAACTCAAGGAACAGCTTCAAGTTCCAAGTGAAGAGGTACTTTCTCTTGATGATCAGACGCAGTGGAACACAACATATAAGATGCTCGTGGCTGCTTCAGAATTAAAGGAAGTGTTCTCTTGCTTAAACACTGCTGATCCTGACTACAAGCAACCTCCTTCAGCAGAGGATTGGAGGCAAGTGGAGGCACTTTGCACATTCCTGAAGCCTCTTTACGAAGCAGTCTCTACTCTCCAGTCTACTGACTACCCGTCCGCTGTTACATTCTTCCATGAAATGTGGAAGACACAGTCAGATATGTCTAGGGAAATATCCGGAGAGGATCCTTTTGTTACAGGTATTGCTAAAACCATGAAAGAAAAGGTTGACAAGTACTGGAGAGACTGTAGCTTAGTTTTGGCAATGGCAGTTGTGATGGATCCTCGGTTCAAGATCAAGCTCATTGAGTTCAGTTTCTCCAAGATATTTGGAGAAGATGCAGGGAAGAACATCAAGACTGTGGATGATGGAATCCACGAGCTCTTTGCTGAATACTTGGCAGTCTCATCGCCATTAAATCTGACATCTGCAGATGGGAAAGCAGATAGACTGTCGGATTTTGACACGTACTTAATGGAGACGACAGGGCAGAATCTGAAATCAGAGCTGGACCAATACCTTGATGAAATTCTGCTTCCGCGGGTTCAGGAGTTTGATGTTCTTGATTGGTGGAAACAGAACAAGCTCAAGTACCCAATATTGTCGAAGATGGCCAGAGACATCCTCTCGATTCCGGTCTCAGCTGCAGCTCTTGACAATGTCTTTGACATGGAACCGAGGGAAATGGATGAGTACAAGACGTCACTGAGGCCAGAGACGGTTGAGGCTCTGATTTGTGCAAGGGAATGGCTTCTTGAGAGTGATGCTTCTATTTCTGCAACTGCGAAAATGTCGAATGCTGTCATCAAAACTGAAGCGTAGGTGGGACTTTGCTTCAATGACCTCTTATTGTTGTTGTTCTGTAAAAGTGTATATGTCGTCTTAAACCCACCGTGTGATTTGCAGTAGGAATTTACCTCTTTAAAATATCTACTGCACATTTTATGATTCTATTTCTTGGATAATGAGAAAACAAACTATTCTTCGAATTTGATAATATCATGTAAAGTTGATTTTGAATTTGGAAAAACAATGTTTCATTGATTTGATCACAAGAGAGATTTCATACCCAATGGAGTCAGAAAACAAAAATGCGAAGTTCTTCTATAGCATTCAAGTCTTAGAATCTGGTTTTGTTCTTTTCTTGGTCGCCGATGAAAACAACAGTGACCACTATTTCAGTTTTATGTTTTGTAAGCATGATTGGCCGCTGTATTGTTCTTTTTACAGTAGTTTTGTCATTTTTTTTACAATCCCTAGCGACCAGTCGCAGCTGGTCACTATGTTATTTTTTTATAGTCACTAACGACTAACGATTATTTTATAATATTTTTTTCTATTTAATTTTATTTTATATAATATATAATAAAAATTTGAATGAAAAAAATTGTATAACAAAACAGTTTGGGCATTTAACCTAGTGGTAGGTGGTACGTCCACAAGAGGCATGCACACTTGTACATCATGGGATCAAATTCCCCGCTTGCATTTGCAAGAACTTGGTTAATGCACCGGCCACTTGTGGCCCAATGTTGACAAAAAAAACAGTTTGGGCCTGAAAAGCTTGTGACTAGAAACTACTCATCCGTTTTGGTGTTCAAAGAAATTAATTGGCCTCTTGAATCCTTGACCCCTTTTGATTCTGGACACTACAGAAAAGCTTCGAGTATTCAACGACCATAAAGTTCATCGAGACCAAAAAAGGATATCACAGAGACACGTGGCAACAACCCATTTGCTCTAAGTTCATACTTTGGATAAGGAGATGGATCACAAATCCTTTAATCAATTCATTTTTTTGTTCTCACATCCTCAATTTCTTAAACACAATCATCACCAAGTCATCAAAAAAAAAAACAGAGAGACAGAGAGATTGCAATGGCGTCAATGACCATCACATCTACATTTCTCCCTTCCATCTCAAAGCTTCCGGCTAACATCACCGGCAGCAGCAGACGAAGCCTTACGGTGGTTAAAGCCTCCACGACCGACAACATATCCAGCTTGGAAGACAAGAAAGAAGAACAGAGCATGAAGATGAGGAGGGATTTGGTGTTTACGGCTGCAGCTGCTGCTGTGTGCTCCTTAGCTAAGGTGGCAATGGCAGACGATGAACCCAAGAGAGGAACAGAGGCTGCCAAGAAGAAATATGCTCCTGTTTGTGTCACCATGCCTACGGCAAGGATATGCCGTAACTGAGTTCGATATTTTACCAGCAAAACTTCATGTCATTTTGTATTTATGTCAGTAAAGACTTTTCTCAGTTTGGTCTGTAATGATCATCTTTGATCAAATCTACAAAAACCCTTTGTTATTGTAGTTAAATCGTTCCAAGTGTGATCTCAAACCTTAAATAACTCCACATCAGCACACACTGTTACTTATAAGCTAGGGCAACAAATCTTTTAACCAAAACTAAGAGCTAAACAATGTTTTACCCTTTCAACTACAATTGAACATGCACAATAAGAGCATGCAGTATAATCCATTTTGAAAGATAACAATTATTGGGATTGTATCACATGATTTCCCAGTAGTATATGGTTTTCTGAAGCTTCCAGGTTCAGGAGAAGACAAAACTAACGTACCTCTGGTTTTATTCTTCTTCTGTATATTGAAGTGCAGCAACAAATCTCAAGTTTAGTTTCTGATGCATTAATGTTAATTTACTCCATCGGGCCAGATGATGTTCCCTCCTCTTCACCATCAAATTCTTGCTCAACGCCTTTGACCTGTGTTTTGCACAAATGATTTGGTGAGTAATCATGATGACTATAACAAGAAAGGGACTATAACTAAATTATGATTCCCTGGTCAACAGATGATGGCACAACAGAAATGATAAATGTTAAGACCTCTCCTGATCAAATTTACCTCGGATACATAATGCATCAGCATATTCTCAATTCCTGATTTCAAAGTAACTGATGAACTTGGACAACCGCTACAAGCTCCTTGCATTCTAAGCTTAACTATACCAGTTTCCCTGATTAAAACATAAAGCTTTGATAAAGATACATATACAAAGAAGCAGATCTTGAAAATTTGCTATTACTCATAGAAAACGTACGTATCAAATCCACAATACTCAATATCTCCTCCATCATCTTGAACTGATGGTCGGATACGCGTCTCCAAGAGTTCCTTGATCATTGCTACAGTTTCGGAGTCATCCTGAATTGCAGATTTACCAATGTATGAGAAACAATCAAAACTTGTTAGCATTTGGTTTTTGAAATATTGGAGAACATCGCAAGCCTACCTCGTGAATGGCGGTATCCTTGGCAGCTGTAGCTTCCGAGTCCAGAAACAAAGGCTGACCTGAAGAGTAAAAGTCCATAACCGCTGCAAAGATTTCAGGCTTGAGCAAATCCCATGTTACATAATCTGACTTTGTTACAGTGACAAAATCTGACCCAAAGAAAACACGAACTACACCTGCATTGAGAGAGAAGTCTTTAGTCACAAAAAAACAAACATATCATATGAGGAACCAAATGCATCAAGCAAAAGGTGAAGAATACCATCAATGGCGAAAATGGCGTTGGCCAATGGTGAGGCCATAGCTGAACGAGAATTAGGAAAATCTGCACTCCCAATTTCCATGACTGGTTTACCAGGATTAAACATCAAAGAAGAAGGGTTCGGTGTTGATTGCGTCTGGATAAACATTGTCCTCCTTTGCACTGCCCAAAAATGAAACATTTGAAGCCATTAGTTCTCAAAGTCATTCATTTCCAGAATGAGATGATAAGGTTACTCTTAATCAGTTTTGATTATGCTAAAAACAAGCCTGAAAAGACTCAAACTGTAGGGTTGCTACTCTTCTACTCGTTTTTTGTTTTCCCATAAGGTAAAGATGACAATGGAAATAGAAATGCGAAGATTAACGACCTAGAAATCACCATACCGATCCAATTTAAGGGATAGGAAGAAGATCTCGACGAGCTGCGACCATCACTATTCGCTCTGACATCCCATAAATTCGCCGGTAAGTGCGTCGCCGCCGAGGTAAACAGAGGGCAACGTGGTATTAGAAGAGAAGAAGACGAACAAGTTACAGAAGCTGTATGTCTCGAAAGAGAATTGATAAGCTTCGTTATCCCTTTCATATTCTTCGTCGTCGAAGCCTATTGATCCGGGTTCAAAATCTAGGGATTCGTCGGGAAAATCGCAAAACGACCGGCAAAAGAGAAGCTTTGGACGACGTGGTAATGGCGGTCGCAGAGACCTCTGTGTAAGGCGTATGTTGACTTGAAATTACCGTGAATCATTTAAACCGGATTAAACCGAGCTAAAATTTCTGCAATTTCTTTCTTCATCGATTGTATAACTCAACCGAACCAAACCGAGCTCAGCATCACAAATTCACAATCTCTAAGAGCAAAAAAGTTTTCAGACCTCTAAATAAGAGCAATTTTTCATTACCAAAGATAATATGTCGATTATAAATAGCTATAATTATATAGTTTACATTTTGAAAGAGCTTAAGCCTAAATCTAAACCAATGGAGAACAAGATAAGTTGAAGAACAAAACCGATAGTTCTTTACATGAGATCAGCAGGCATCTCACGGATTTTAGTACCGTAATGTCGCTCAATATCTCGAAGATCCTTCATGTCTGAAGATTTTACAAAGTTAATAGCAACACCCTCACGACCAAAACGACCAGCTCGTCCAATACGATGAATGTAAAGCTCAGGGTTGTTTGGTACATCATAATTGATCACATGAGAAACCTAGTGCATAAAGATGTTTGATGTCAACATTAAAGTTTAAATTTTCAAGGATTTTAATCACAAAGCATCTCAGAGAGAGAGAGAGATCATACTGTTTGAACGTCGATCCCTCGTGCCCATACATCTGACGCGATCAAGACTCTGCTTTTAAATGACCGAAACTAGTTCATGATTTCGTCTCTCTCCTTTTGACGTTTGTCTCCATGAATAGATGATACTATGAAATTGTTACTCCTCATCTTCTCAGTAAGCCAATCCACCTTTAATATGTAAAATATACAGATCACAGCTTTAAGATTATCGACAAATAACTAAGTACCAAAGCTTAAAGGGCATGAGTAACTTTGTTTTACCTTTTGTCTTGTGTTGCAGAAGATAATGGCTTAATTAATAATAAGCCTTCCATAAAGATCGCAAAGGGTATCGAATTTTCATTCTTCTTTATCAACATTAACAAAGTATTGTTTAATTCCCTAATAATGAAATGGTTTTGATTTATTATTTCTTGTTATAACTTAAAACTTGGGCATAGAAAACGCAGAAGAAGGCTTACTTCAAGAGTCAACTCATCACGCTTCACAAGAATCCTCACAGGATCTGTCATAAACTTGTTTGTCATTTCCAAAATCTCTTGTGGAAGAGTAGCAGAAATCAAACAAACCTACAAACCAACTGTATTAGATTCATATTATCATGGAAACTAGAATTAATCAATTAATAATATTCATACAATTGAGACTGAAACCTGAATATCATGCGGAAGAGATCTGTAAACGTCATAGATCTGATCTATCAAACCTCTACTCAGCATTTCATCTGATTCATCCAGAACCAAAAGTTTAACAGCTTTAGTCTGTAAGCTTCCTCTCTTGATCATATCATAAACTCGACCAGGTGTCCCGGATACAGCATGGACACGACGCTCCAGTTTCTTAATATCTTCTTCGATGCTCTTACCACCGATGCAGGCATGTGCCTGAATATTGGTATGTGCTCCTATAGCCTGTATAGTCTTCTCTGTTTGTGAAGCCAGCTCTCTTGATGGAAACAACACCAAGGCTTGGACCCTTGAAACCAAAAAATACCAAGTTCACTAACAAAATGTGAGAAAAGCATATATCACATAGCCTAAAGTAATTCTTCCTCATCCTAGTCACAAAGCTTATTATTAACCATGTTATACCAAGTCGATAAGTAAAGCGTAAAAAACATATCTTGTAGCCTTAAAGTCAGGGTTCCTACGTAATCACAAAGGCAGATTTTTAACCATGTAATACCAAAGGGATTAACGGCGAGGAAAACACACGTAACAGCCTTAAGTAAGTGTTCCTCGTCTGAATCGTAAAGCAGAATCACAAACCATATAATGCCAAATAGATTATCAAACGGAAAACAGATATTGCAGTCTTAAGTGTTCCACATCTTACCGACAGAGGGACAAAAACCAAGTAGTTGTTAGTTAATTGGAGAAACAGATATTGCAGCCTTGTTCCTCAAATGAATAACAAGGAAAAAATCATCAACCATAGACTACCAAGTTGATTAACATAGCAGAAATTAATGGATACTAAGGATGCGAGCTAAAGTAAGTGTTCCCCAGCCTAATCACAAAGCAAGAGCATTAATCATGTAACTCTATCGAATTCATCCTTTTAGAACAGAAATAAGGTTTTGTGTTGTAGTGCCATAAATTGGATAATCTGAAATTAGGATTTTCTCGACCTCAGGGGAAAAAGAGACGTACTTTCTGGAAGAAATGTTGACAATTTGACAGACGGAGATTGCAATCATGGAGGTTTTACCAGTACCAGACTGAGCCTGAGCTATAACGTCACGTCCTTTAAGAATCGGCATCACCGCTCTCTGCTGAATCTCAGATGGTTTCTTAAAACCATAGTCGTAAACTCCGCGCAGAACTTTATCATTCATTCCCATATCATCAAAACTCGTGATGGGTTTAATTCCTTTGGTCGTTTCAAAGACTAGATTCTCTTCATCTAAAGCTCCTTTGCTTTTCCGATTACCTCCTTTCACAGTAGCCATGATTTTTCACTCTCAATATTGCGGGGCGGTTAACTATTGGTTAATTAGGATAAATTTAGTTTGATTTAGTTTGTTTGAATTGTTGATAAGATATGATAAGTGTATCTTGTTCCCTAAGTTACAGGGATTTGATCGATTTGATGAGAAGAGGGGCCGGCTTTGTGGCCTCCAACTCTCTATTTAAAGACCTCTTGATTAACATAATAAAGAATCACAATTCAGCTCATTGTTTTCTTCATGGTATCAGAGCCTGAACAATAAGTTTTTATTTTCGAGATTAGGGTTTCATGGCAGGAATTCCTCCCAATCCGGCGGCAAATCCTCTAGAAGTATGGAGAACTATATCTCCATATGATTTATCCTCGGCAGACAATCCTGGCGCGGTCATATCTCATCCACTTCTTACAGGAAGTAACTATGATGAATGGGCGTGTGGATTGAAAACCGCTCTGACATCAAGGAAGAAGTTTGGCTTCCTTGATGGAACAATTGAAAAACCCGCTCAGAATTCTCTTGATTACGATGATTGGAAGACGATTCAAGCTTTGCTTGTCTCTTGGATACGTATGACAATAGAACCAACCTTACGTTCCTCTATTACACATCGAGAAGTGGCTCGAGATCTTTGGGAACATCTACAAAAACGATTTGCAGTTATGAATGGCTCAAAGATTCAACAATTAAAAGGTGAGTTGGCTGCTTGTAAACAAAGAGGTATGACGGTTGAAGCTTACTATGGTAAGCTGAATCGAATTTGGGATAATTTAAATAATCATAGACCAATACGTCGTTGTGTTTGTGGCAATTGTGAGTGCGATCTACTAACCAAACAGGAAGCTTATCGGGATGAAGACCGAGTGCATCAATTCTTGTATGGATTAGATGATCGTTTTCGGGCTGTGCGTTCCTCGATCGCAGCTCGTGTTCCAATACAAACGATGGAAGAAGTTTATAATATCGTTCGGCATGAAGAGGATTTGCTAAAAAGCAATTCTGACGAGGCTGAGGTTGCGGCTTTGATAGCTCACATCGTACCAATAAAAGGAAAAGGAGCACAGAATGAAAGTGGAGTTGTGTGTGGTCATTGTGGCAAGACAGGACATCCAACCGAGAGATGTTTTTCAGTAATAGGTTACCCAGATTGGTGGGGTGATCGGCCAACGTCTCGAACAACATCTCGTGGTCGAGGACGAGGCGCTGCGGGCCGTGGTCGCGGACAGCATCAAAATCAGTATGCTAATCGGGTTAAAAATACCTAATACCGATACAACAACAGCTCACGCCAACTTGGTATTAACCGATGCTGACAAAGATACAGTAAAGGGGCTAAGTAATGAACAGTGGGAGATGCTTAAGTCACTACTCAATAGCAAGAAATACACTGTCTCAACCGAGAAATTGTCAGGTATGTCTTACTTGTCACCTTGGATACTAGACACAGGCTGCTCTCATCATCTTACTGGGAATTTTGACAAATTAATAAATGTGAGGAGTATGGATCCTGTGTTAGTTATAATGGCAGATGGAAGAGAACAAGTTACTGATAAAGTAGGATCGGTACACATTGGTTCTCACTTTGTATTGAAGTCCGTTTATTATGTCGAAAATTTGAAGTCCGAGTTAATATCTTTAACTCAGTTAATGGATGAGAACGGTTGTGTTTGTCAGCTAGCTGAAAAGTTTCTTGTCATTCAGGACCGCAATATGAGGACAGTGATTGGAGCTGGTAAACGATTTGGAGGAACATACCACTTTAGATCTGAGGAAACCGCAGCTGTCGTTGAAACAAAGGCAGAACAAATGTTTCAATTATGGCATGATCGCTTAGGAAATCCTTCCTCTAAAGTTGTTAGTATGCTTCCCAATGTTTTTGTTTCTAATTCTTCGAATAAAGCGTGTGAAATATGTCTCCGCGCAAAGCAAACTCGTTTGCCTTTTTCACATAGTAATAATACAAGAACTTCGATGTTTGAAATGATACATGTTGATTTGTGGGGACCTTATCGAACACCATCTCATTGTGGTGCACGTTTTTTTCTCACTATTGTGGACGATTTTACACGTAGTGTATGGTTATTTTTGTTACAAGAGAAAACCGAGGCGCCTCTCAAATTGAAAAATTTTGTGGCTTTTGTGGAAAGACAATTTAAAGCAAGAGTTAAGGTGGTTAGAAGTGACAATGGCTCAGAATTCATGTCGCTTACTTCGTATTTTTCGAGCCTAGGAATTGTACATGAACGAAGTTGTGTTGCTACACCTCATCAGAATGGAAGAGTTGAAAGAAAGCATCGTCATATTTTAAATGTGGCAAGGGCTTTAAGATTTAGAGCTAATCTCCCAATTGAGTTTTTGGGGCGAGTGTGTTCTCACAGCTTGTTATTTAATTAATAGGACACCAAGCTCAATATTGAACAACAAGTCACCATACGAGTTGATTCATGGTCAACTTCCCAAGATATGACATACTTCGTGTGTTCGGCTGTCTAGTGTATGCTCACAATCAAAAACGTGGTGGAGATAAATTTGCTACAAGGAGCAGAAAATGTATTTTTATCGGATATCCACATGGTCAAAAAGGTTGGAGGGTTTTTGATTTAGATACACACGAATTTTTTGTCTCACGAGATGTGGTGTTCTCGGAAAATATATTTCCTTACCTTCAGGAAGATCGCACCCAGCTCACTCTGGACACGGTGTGTGCTCCGACACACACGGTATGGCCCACGGACGAGTTACACGAGCCACAAGTCCGACAGAGGCCTCGTCAACCTCCGAGTCCAACACACGCTGCTCCCACATTGTCCGAGCCGTGTGAGACCCGACAACAACCCGACCCACAACCTCCCGTGCTTTCCACGACCTCAATCGTTCCTGACCCGCAACTAGGAAAGAGACAGCGCCGAAGAACACCTTTGGTAAGACTTCGCGACTATGTTGTTGACCCCAATGCAACAACAAATTTTGTCACACTTACATCTCAGCCAAAAGCTTCTTATTCACTTTTGGAATCACAAGAACGATTCTCCGAGACTCACATCGCTTATGTTACGGCTATAACGAATGCTCGAGAACCGCGCTCTTTCAAAGCAGCTATGGAAGACTCACATTGGCGGGACTCAATGCATAGTGAAATCCAAGCATTACAAGATAATAATACTTGGGATTTGGTTGAATTACCTAAGGGCAAGAATGCTATAGGTTGTCAATGGGTTTACAAGATAAAGTTTCAATCTAATGGAACTATTGAACGTTTTAAGTCACGATTAGTGGCCTTGGGCAACAAGCAGATCCCGGGAGTGGATTATGATGAAACTTATGCCCCTGTTGCCAAAATGGACACGGTTAGAGTGTTTCTTGATGTCGCATGTAAGCGTAACTGGACCATACATCAAATGGATGTACATAATGCATTCTTACATGGCGATTTAACGGAAGAAGTCTACATGAAACTCCCACCAGGATTCAACTCTAGACATAATACCAAGGTATGTCGATTAAAGAAATCTTTATATGGTTTACGACAAGCTCCAAGGTGTTGGTTTCAAAAACTGTCCTCGGCTCTAATCACTTATGGATTCTTACAATCACGATCGGATTATTTTCTTTTTACATATGAGCAAGGTCACACTCAGTTACATCTTCTAGTGTATGTCGATGATTTAATATTGACAGGAAACGACAAGAATGCAACAACGGAGTTCAAAGCCTATCTTTCGGATTGTTTCCATATGAAGGATTTAGGCACACTCAAATATTTTTTGGGAATCGAAATTGCTCGTAATAAAGACGGCATATATCTATGTCAAAGGAAATATTCATTGGATATCATACAAGAAACACACATGCTGGCCTCAAAACCAGCAACATTTCCACTCGAGCAAAACAACAAGTTGTCGTTATCAGAGTCTTCCTTCTTGTCCGATCCCGCACCGTATCGAAGACTGGTAGGCCGCCTCATTTATCTTCTCGTCACACGCCCGGACCTAGCATATTCAGTCCATATCCTCTCTCAGTTCATGAGCCAACCACGAGAGGAGCACTGGCACGCTGCTATACGCCTGGTACGATATCTCAAAAACGATCCGGGCCAAGGCATTCTCTTGCGGGCCGATGGTGACCTCCATATCACGGGCTGGTGTGATTCGGACTGGGCCACATGTCCGATATCACGCCGCTCGGTTACTGGGTATATTGTTCAGCTCGGGACATCTCCGATAGCTTGGAAAACCAAGAAACAAGCCACGGTCAGTCGTTCTTCGTCCGAAGCCGAATATCGATCGATAGCACACTTAACACAAGAACTCCTGTGGCTCAAGAGTTTGCTACTTACGCTTGGAGTACCTCATGAACAACCGATGGACTTGTTTTGTGATAGCAAATCAGCAATTTATATTGCTACTAATCCGGTTTTCCATGAACGAACAAAACATGTAAAGATTGATCTTCATTTTGTACGAGATGTTGTCAACACAAAAGCCTTACAACTTCGACATGTTGTGACCTCCTCCCAACTTGCTGATATCTTCACCAAACCTTTGGGAAGTCAACGATTTAAAGAATTTAGGTCCAAGTTGGGCATTCATAATTTGTATGCTCCAACTTGAGGGGGTATTGCGGGGCGGTTAACTATTGGTTAATTAAAATAGATTTAGTTTGATTTAGTTTGTTTGAATTGTTGATAAGATATGATAAGTGTATCTTGTTCCCTAAGTTACAGGGATTTGATCGATTTGATGAGAAGAGGGGCCGACTTTGTGACCTCCAACTCTCTATTTAAAGACCTCTTGATTAACATAATAAAGCATAACAATTCAGCTCATTGTTTTCTTCACTCAATTAATCTCACTTCTATAGATTTTGCTAGAATCAAATTATTGATACAGGTTTCGAATTCGAAGAGGAAAGTGCCGGAGAGAACTAGTCTCCGGAAAGAAAAAAACAAACGGTTTTAGGGCTTAGGAACCGAAAACGACGACGTTTGAAAAGTTGAAATGCCGACGTTTTAGAAAAGTAAAACGACGCCGATTTGTGCTCACGGAAGGGTTTTTTAGCTCATGGGACAATCCGTCGCCGAAGTCAGAGAAGCTGTGACGAGTTATGGCCGGAGACGGCGGCTTAAGATCGGGTGCGTCGGAGATCAAAACGCAGGAAAAGAGACAATTAGAGAAGATGGGCTTTAATGGGCTTCGAGCAAAAGCCCATAATATGGGCTTCAAATGTGTGATAAAAGGTGAGTTTTTGACATTTGATCAAACTTGTTACACAAGGCGAAACAAAAGTCGAGCGCGAAAAGGAGAAAAACGAGTGAAATACTCTGAGATTCATCTTTCTTTTTCCTTGTTCTTCGTCTTCTCTTCTCTTGTCTTTAAGTTTCAAATATTCTCTTGCTCAAAATCTCTGAACCTGATCCAATTCTTGCTGGGTGTTTCACTTTCTTTGGTAAGATTGGATTCTTTCTTCTTAACTCATCTCTGTTTCTCGTTATATTTTGCTATTTCTTTGGATACATTAGTTTCGTGCTCCTTTTGATAATTTGATTCAATTTCGTGCTTTTGGATTCGTTCTTTGTCTTCCAAAATAATTGAAATGTTGGTTTCTTTCTACGTATATCTTATGCCTTAATTGTTCAGGAAAGCTCAAGACTTTATTCGATTGCTTCTGCAGAGGACATATATGAACTTGAACTAGGGCTTTTGGAGACATCTTCTGCTTAGTTGTAGTGTGAACAATGTCAGAGCCTTTGAACGAGGAAATGATAGGCCCCAAAGGTGGCATCAGAAAGTCTGAATACATTAAGGTAATCACTGATGCACTTAACTGGCTTGGATATTCTGGAATCGGAGACCAATTACAGAAAGCTTCGGGCATTCCTCTGCACACTCCTACTGTTAGTCAGTTTCTAAGACAAGTGGAAACTGGAGAATGGGACAATAGTATTGCGACATTGGAAAGATCTCAGCTATGTGACAAAAAGACTCTAATATTGGCATCGTTTTTGCTACAAGAGCAGAAGGTCTTAGACTTTCTGAAGACAGATAATGTTACTGGTGCTCTGAGAACCTTAAGGGAAAATATGGTACCTCTTGGTGTTGATATGAACCTTGTTCATGAGCTCGCATTCAAACTTATTTTACGCTTTGAAGAAGATACAGTAAGTTTGGATTCAAGGTTCAAGGTTATGCAGGAACTGCAAGACTTGCTTCCAGATGGAGTTATAGTCCAACCAAAGAGGTTGGAGTATATTCTTGAGCAGAACCTTGATAATGAGCAGTCTCGCTGTAAGCTCCATGAAATTTTGGATATGTCTCTATTAAGGAGCCATAGGTGTTGGAATCATAAACTTCCTTCTAAGACTGTACAGGTAATAATACTATACACCATTCATGGATGATATTGAATGCTGAAAACATTAAGAGAGTCGCATAACTTCTGCTAAAATATATATTTAAAAGCAAGTGTGTTACTTGCTTCATTCTCCGGATTTACCTGCTGTGACTGCATGCCTTTAATAATATATTACACATCCATGTGTTCAGGTTTTGGAAGAACATACAGATCAAGTCTTGTACTTGGAATTCTCAAACAATGGCAAATATTTGGCTTCATCTTCCAAGGATTTGTCAGCAATTATTTGGGAGGTTTGTATGTAAACTAACTTTGGTTCCTTTAGCTACTCTTTACAGAGATGGTCATTTTTCTCTGAATTGTGCTCAAAGTAAAGCAAGCTGTTTTCTTTTTCCAGATGGATACAGAGGGGAAGTTTCTGCAGAAGCATAGACTTGTGGGCCACGAGAGGCCAGTGGTAAAAGTCTTATGGAGTCCAGATGATCGACAAGTCATTACATGTGGAGAAAGTGAGATCATCAGACGCTGGAATGTGAACTCAGGAGAATGTGTTCAGTTGTATAAAACAGATGGTGTTCGTTCTGTTTCTTGTGGATGGTTTCATGATGGCTTAGGTATACTTAGTGCGTTGACAGACAAAACCATATGCTTATGGAACTTAGATGGGACTGTGCAAGATCACGTGTTAGACTACCGGATACAAATGAAAACTGATGTAGCTATGATGACTGATGGAAAGACGATTATGAGCTTAAAAAAGGAGGATAAGATCTCACTTTTTAACACAGAAACCAGGGTTGCGAATTTTATCAGAGAGAACGACGTGATTACCTCCTTCTCGCTTTCGAAAGACAACAAGTATCTTCTGATCAATCTCATTAACAAGAAGATCCATCTCTTGAACATTGAAAAGCTACCATATGAGGAAGAGGAATTCACTGGGAACAACCGTAGTCGTTTTACTACCATGTCTTGGTTTGGTGGCTTTGACAACACTTTCATCGCCTGCGGGAGTGAAGATTCTCAAGTAAAGAATCTCTCATGTTTTTAGAATACAGAACTTGGGTTTTACTTAGAATCTTATCCAAATGAGTGATCTCTGTCTCTTTCTATTGCTGCAGATATACATATGGAACCGTAACCTATCACATAAACCTTGTCTTGTACTGCAAGGACACACAGGAGCTGTAAATTGTGTGAATTGGAACCCAGCTGATCTGCATATGTTTGCCTCTGCGAGTGATGATGGAACTATCAGAATTTGGGGACTTCGCAATAAGTAGTGAAGTTTTATGTTTTGTATTACTTCTTTAAACCATAAATAGAACCAGATCTGAATACAAAGACATGGATCTCTGAGGCTTTTTTTTACAGAGTAGAAGGAACCATGAACTCAACAACAATGGTATCATCTATATAATCACGAAGTTTTTCCTCGTGTAACTTCTTCTGAGCATCCACAAGCTCTAATTCACCTAAATCTTTGAAATAAGCAATTGATCCAATAGAGAAACCTTTAGCTCTACCTGGAGAGAAGTTTTCTCCTACAGTGATCTGATCAATTCCAGGAGAATTCTGTTTAATCACTTGTATAATCTTCAATTTCACTTCATCACTGAGATTATCTTTCAGCTTAAGAAGTGTGATTTTACCGATTGAACCAGGACTCGGTGTTAGAGTTTCAGGGATTTGATCAGCGATATAGTCAACGGCCACGATGTCTTCACGAATTGATTCCGATTCTTTGACGATTCGAATGTGATCTGGATTTATAGCGTAATCGTTGAGATCTTCCTTGGATTTGTAACGGCTATGGAGGATGTGAGTGAAGACGGAGGTTGATTTGAGCCGGTGGATGGGAGCGGCTGAGAGGTAAAGCACCTGATTGAGGTTAACAAGCTCGTTGAGGCCTTTAATCATGGAAGTTATCTTACCGGATTCAGCTTCGTTGTCTTCATTGAGCTTGAAAAGGACAATGTGTTCGATGATTTGACTCTGTGAAGACATGGTGGATTTGGTAGTTTCAGTTGTTTGGTCGGAGAAGAAAGTGAGCGTGAAATAGCGGCCACGTAAATTAAAATTAATTTATCTAAATTTTAATGGGCCTTTAATGGGTATTATATATGGATCTTATTAAAGCCCATTAGTTCGTATCCAACGTGTGTGGTTTGTTTGGTTGTGGGAGAAAATGTAACCTGGGATTCTAGAAAAGTTTAACATAATCGTACGATTAGCTTTATCTTTTATTAGTTGATTATGATTAGTAAGTACTAAATACTTTCACTGCTTTCAAAAAAAAAAGAGGAAATTAGCAAATTGACACAAATTTTAAGGCTAATTAAACAATAATAAGCTTGTGTCTAACTTACAAAAATAATTTAATATTTTAAACAGATACAAGATACAAGTTACATTTAGCCTAGTAGCAGATGGTAAGTCCATAAGAGGCATGCGCACTTGCACATTCTGGAATTGAGTCCCCCCGCTTGCATGTGCAAGAATTTGGCTAATGGGCCGGCCATTTGTGGCCCAAAGTTGACAAAAAAAAAACAGATATACCAGGCAAATGGCTATTAACCTAGTGGTTGGCGGTAAATTCAGACAGCTCATTTGTACAACTAGGGATCGAATCCCCACCTATATTAGATAGGAATTTGGCTACTCGACTGACCAGTTGTGGTCCAATATAATTTATCATTGACAAATTTAAAAGAAAAACATATTTAAAGACAAAGGAATGAGAGAGGTGAGGAAGACAAAAAAGAGAGAGGGTATTTTGTAATTTTATGAAGTTTTCGTTATTTATTAATTAATTTTGTATTTTAATTTTATCTAAATACATGTTCAATTATTGCTGGTTAACAAAATAGACAATAAAATGTTTTGATAAAATTGTTAAATGGCTGTTTATAAATATTTTTGGTATCGAATCCGAATTCTGATCATTCTTTTAGCTCATGTAATAAGATATGTGATTTTTTATATTAATAATCATATCAACAAGACATTATTCATATTCTAACTCCTTCCTAAAATTCTACATAATTTTTAGGTAAAGATTAAGCGACGAATTGCAAATGGCTCTTAGCTTAGTGGTAAACGGTAAGTCCACATAAGGTAATTCATTTGCATAATTAGGGATCGAGTCATTCCGCCTACATTCTATAGGAATTTGACTATTGGGCCGGCCAGTTGTGACCCAATATAATTTGTCGTTGACAAAAAATAAATAAAAAAAGCAACGAATTTTGTTTACGGTAGTTTTTATCCATTTTGTAGATTTTTTTTAAAAAACTTATATACTGATACTTTAATGTAGTAATCAGAGGATGCTTTAGAATTTAATTGTGATTAATATTCGGAGGACAAAGAATTGAAAAATAAAAAGACAAAAAGAGAAATCCAAAAAGAAATCGAAGGACTCAAAAATGAAATCCTCATTCCAAGGTCATTACCATCTTTACGTAATTGGGTTTTTGTTTGTACGTGTGTGATAACATGCACACGTGTGAGATCGTTCTTGAACTAATATACGAATACTTTTTGATAATTTCAACCTTAAGCTATACTTATGATAACCTTAACTAGCTACTACTTATGAAGTTATGATAAAAAAAAATCTGTAATAATTGTAACGAATGAAGAACTTCTTTTAAGATCTTTAACAAAAAAAATAAAACTTCTTTTAAATATGATTTGAAATTAGGGCACCAAAAATATATGAGTATTTCATATGTAACATTTAGAACTCATAAGTAACTTTGATATAAATATGCATTAACTACACGTAAATTTATACAAAAAATAATACTTTACAGTTAGTAGTTTATCTACATGAGTTATTATATTATTATTATTTTCAGTACGTAGGTTAGTGTTTTTTTTTTCTTTATCAACAATAGGATAACTAAAGTCGAACTATAATCAAATCTTTTAAATTTCTAATCATATTACGTTTAGTAAACATGATTTTACAAAATCGAAGACATTTAACTATTTGACTAAAAATGTTTTCAAAGATCAGTATTTTTAGTTTGATTTTCGGTAGAAAACATACTTAATGACATTAATTCATATAGACATTAATTCATAGGTTAGTGTTTTTTTATCGACAACCGTAACCAAATCTTTTAAACTTCTAATCATGTTCATCAAATATGAGTTTACAAAATCGAAAACATTTAACTATTTGACTAAAAATATTTTCAACGATCAGTATTCTTAGTTTGATTTTCGGTAGGAAAAATACTTGACATTAATTCATATACCTACCATTGGTATTGAATTTATGAAGGAGATTAAAGTTCTAAATTCTACGTGAAAAAATGCAAATGACATATAACATAGTGGCAGACGGTAAGTCCAGTTAAGGCAGCGCATTTGCATAATCCGGGATCGAATCCTTATGCCTACATTATGTAAGAATTTGGTTATTGGGCCGGCCAATTGTGATCCAATTAATCTGCCGTTGACCAAAAAAAAAACCTACGTGAAAACTGTATAATTTATTGGAATCTCGTTGTTGAGGAAAAATTTACATGTTCAAAAACGATTATAGTCTTTTATATATATATATATATATAGTATTATCTGATTTCACTTTTGTTGACAAAACATTCAGAGAAAAGAAAGATTCTCTCATCTATGTTGTACATTCTCAAGTGACCTATTAATTGACATAGCAACGAATAAATTTTATAATTTCAATGATGAGATATGTACGTCATGTTTTCATAATTTATCCACATTATTGAACTCTCAAGATTTTTAAAATCAAATCATTTAATTCAAAAATAAATAATAAAATTATATTAAATTACGTACACATTATTATCATAGCTCTTGTGTCGTCTTCTTACCTACCTTATATTATATAATATCCAAAATAGCATAGTTTCATTGTAAATCATTATTATTATTATTATTATTCGTTTAAGAAAAAAAAATGATGAAAAAAGCCGCACGAGTCCTTTCATCGGATTCCCTTCGGAGATGTTATCTTCTGTCCCGACACTTTTGGCCATCCCACAAAACAAATCATTCGTCAATTTTATTTATATATATATATATATATATTTTTTTGATCAACATGGTGCCACAAATAGCTGACCCTTAGTCAAGTTGTTGCAAATGCAAGCGGGGAGACTCGATACTGCAAGTGCGTCTAACTCTTTATATATATATATATATATATATATACAATTTTTAACGATGTCTTTAATTCAAATTGATTTTTTTCTCTTTAAAGTAATTCAAATGGGTTTGTGCAGTCTTTTCTTTAAACTCCAAATATGCTCATACAGTAATTTCTATACTTTAAAACAGTTGAGTCTTTTTAACTTTGGGTAATATCCAAAAACTTTTGAGTACATTATCTTCTTCTGCATTCACTTATTTTTGGTATATAAACTTTTAATAATATATGATCTAATTTAACATATTTTGAACTCAACTAAAGTTTTGAGTTTTGATCCTTTCTATCCAATAAAAAAAGGATAAAGTTTTTGATTATGAGCTCATCACTCTCATATAAATAATATCATTTCATAACTTATTTATATAACTAAGTAAAATACAATTTATGGAGTCTTTAAAATTAATAGTAAACTTGCAAGAAACACCAATAAAAATACAAAATATATACATATCTATAGAAACAATAATCCAACTCTTAATTAACTTGAACCAAAATACACAAACCCAGAAAAAAAACTTAGCAAGCATCATCATTCAGTTACAGAAAAAGAAACAAAACCTAATACAATATAAGTAATCAAAAAAAAGAAGAGATAAGGTATTTAATGTGATTAATTATACCCTACCACAAATTCAAAATTATCCCAACATAAAAAAAAACATCACACTCTCTCTCTATAAAAAAAAATGTTTTTGATCAAGTGATTCGATACCATCTCTGTTGTTTTTTCTACTCGAATTCGATTCTATTGAATCACGTTTTCTCCACATAATATTATTAGGGGTTCGAGGGATTTAGCTATTGATCAAACCTGATCGAAAAAAGATCACACTACACTCTTTATAACATACTTTTTATTTTATTGAGTTCTTATCAAACTAAAAACTTAAAAATATAAAGAAAAACCCTAACTAGCAATCGACTTAGCTTATTTATCGATCTGTTGATTATGATGACCAACTGCAAAAACAAAGAAGAGCTCTAAATCTTGAGGAGCAAAGAAAGAGATTTGTCTTCTCCTCAAAGCACAGTTTTGTCCAACTTTTTGCTTCTTTGGAGCTGGTGGACACGTCAGCATCTCTGGTATTCTCGACTTCTTTGATTTCGGAGTACAACATCCACTAGCTTGAATCGACGACGGTGATGACGTGGCAGTTGATGAAAGTAAAGAAGATGAAGAAGATGATGACGTTGAAGTGACGTCACTATTGCTACTACATGGAGGAGAAGAAGGAGAAGGAGAAGGGTTCTTTTTAAAATGGCTTCTGAGTCTTCTTCTTCTTGTAGTTGTTGTTGTTCTTATTGGTTTCTTTCCTTTTGAAGCCATTTTTGTTAGACCAAGTTAAGAGAGAAGAGAGCAGTTGGTGAAGCTAAATATGAGAAGGTTTTGTATAAAAACTTAGTGGGAGATTTGAACTTTAAAGTTCTTAAATCTTGACTGGAAAAAGTTTCAATCAGAAGAGAAGAAAGAAAAAGATTGCTTAGTATTTGGAAACTAAAGGAAAAGGGTTTCTTTTTATGTGGAGCTGATCAATGCATGTAAGTCACTGTGATGTGTGAAATGGCCACACTTTATTTCTTTCTTTATTGTTTAATAAAAGAAAAATATTATAAAATAATTTTGTTTGAGAACAATAATAAATAATAGTAGAAAAAATTAAATGTTGTTTTTGTCAACTATTCTACTAATTTTTAAATCTCGTACTTACTACTATAGATAGAAGGTTCGATCCCTGATGTTTTGAAAATTTATAAAGTAACTACACCACTGGCCATCTGTCATCGACAAAAAAAAAATTAAATGTTTATATTTACAATTTTTAAGGAGTCCGTAATTAGATAACATGTTATCCTATTGTTAAAAAAAACCTAAAGAACTTTATATTAAATTATAATATTGTCTTTGGATTAGCTCAAATGATTAAAGGTTTATATATAGCCATAGTACCTAGTTTTTATGTTTAAATAAAAGTATTATTTAGCTAATTAAAATAATCTTTTTTTTTGTCACTAACTAATTTAAACATTCAATAAAATTAATTTAGATGAATCACCCTTATATATATACAAAGAAAAATAAGAAAGAAGATGTAAATGAGAAAAGCAAAGTATCATGTAGATCTCCGTATAAACATTTTACCAATGAAATCTTTTCAAGAAGCCAAAAAAAACAAAGAATAATTTTTTTTTTCTAAAAAGATGGTATCAAATAACGAATG